>OMNM01034141.1:0-11150 GCA_900302745.1 Parablennius parvicornis | reverse complement strand
CTAATGATCAATTAGTGTGGAGCTGGTAAGAATAGCGGGATCTACCATCAACACCCAGTGACAAGTGCTGCAGTGAGGAGATCACCCTTCATCGCAGGAGCCCACCTACACACACACACACACACACACACACACACACACACACACACACACACACGCGCACACACACACACACACACACACACACACACACACACTATAATGACGCTCACAGGAGGGAGAGGGGAAAAAATAGAAACCAGCCTGCGGATATATGTCTCCTTATGTGTGTGTGTGTGTGTGAGGTCAACATTTTCTTCAGATTATATTCATGAATTTTGGGCTTTTTAAATGTCATGTCAGACATTTTTCTTTATTAAAATGTACGCTCTGCATTTGATTCTATTTTCTCTGCCTCTCGTGTCCACGGTGGTTTCTTATTTCTGAATGTCACCTTTTCACCCTGAGATGGGAGAAGTTGATCTGCAGAGGAGATTCTCGCAGACAGATTTATTTCTGGGATGCAGTGTGCAGACTGTGAAAACAAACGGTCCCCGCGAGCAGCTGCTCTTTATTAAAAACACGCCACATTATTAGAAATATTGCCAAGTGCACAATTAAAGGTGCCGAGCAACATTTTCCACATTCAAACTACAAAACTATAACGTCATGAAGATGCAACACAAAGTGTTTTTTTTTTTTTTTTCCCACACAACCATAAAAAAACTGGCTCCTGCAGGTTATCAGAGCGTGAGGGCCTCACTTGGGAGGACAGGTTAGTGTAATTAACCTGCTGAGGGTCCGGGGGGCTGCAGCTGTTTGCTTCATGAGAGCTTTAATGATAAGACAGTCGGCTAACGGTCCAGAAGGACCCCGATAAAGAAAAGTGTCTGAGCCCAGGCTTCACTGAAAGACTTAACTTGTTCTGAATAACTTTCCTGCTCTGGTGGATGAAAACAGGATGAATGTGCAGTTTTAAAAGAGGAGGAAGCTGCAGCTTAATCCAATCTTCTCATCCCAGGGAAGCTTCACTTTGGATATATTTGGACCATAATCAATCAATCTTTATTGCAGACTCTTAGGTCCACATGAGAAAAACCAACAAACACATGACATAAAATTAACTTTCTTTTCTTGATAAGTCAATGTGAGGACAGTGATGCCATCCGCTCATTTATAGTGGCAATATGAGTAAATTTGTTTCTAAATTATTATTAGATGCTATATTTCCAATCATTGTGATAAGTTAGTACATTTTTAAGCACTTTGATTTGAAATGTGTGACAAAATCGAAAGAAACAGTCTTTTGTGTTTTGACTGTTCAGTTAGAATAAACACTATAAATGCACTTTTTATGTCATAACACCATAAAACCATTCTCTTATTTCACTCCTTTTTTATGAAACATTTCCCCCCATTATTAATCCATCATGTTTATTTCCATTTCTTTAAAATAATCTCATGGTGCACTTATAGACTCTTCTTCGTGTGAATCTGTGGGCGTTGCTCATGACAATCAGACAGGTTATCAGGATAGAGAGTTGATAAGAAACTTGTCGGTGTAATTAAAATAAACACTTTGGCAGGTATATTTATTAGTGCATGCAGAGGTTCATGTATCTACCACCAGCTTGACGAATGCTGTGGTAGCCAAGTTGAGCCAGTAGGTGACAGTATTGTACTGAAGGCCACAGAGACAATAATTTAAATCTGGTTTCATGAGCACACACTAAGGAATGTGAAGTGATTTATAATCTAGAATTATTTGATATTGAGATGTTTCTTGATCATTTGGATTGTATATATTAAATTTTTTTTCATCTATTGTGACAAAGAATATAATTTACATCATAATAATATAAATATTGTTTTATGTATTTTCTACTCTGTAATACATTCAAATTCTCGCAAAACTCATTTGAGCAATCATTTATTTTATCCGAATGTTTCTGTTTCTGTACTATGTGTGCTTAGAAACAACATCTGTGTCCAGTAGCCTTCGACTTTAGGTGTAACAATCACATATCAACAAATCTATACAAAACATGACAAAAAAAAAAAAAAAAGTGTTACACTGCAGTATGCAACGTGAGGAGGTGAACTATGTAATGATCATGGCTGTGGGAGAGAAATTGAAAGTTTTAATGAGTGTGAGATGCAGATTAATACCTCAGCAGATGATGTCAGAATCGGAGACGTTGTTTCCAGGCTGTACGTGGACATGCAGGAGTTTCCTCGAGAGTTTCTGCTCAGAAAATCCACGCACAGACAGGGAGAACATGCAATCTCCACACTGAGAGACCCTGGTCCTGAACTCGCACTGGTGACAAGAGAGGTTAGAAATTGAAGACAAGTACGTTAAATTAAAATGCATTTTGAAGGTGCAAAACAAACGTGAACGCAAAAACAAACACTGCACCACAACTTCTGTGGAAAATGTGACATTTATTAAACGCTCTCGCCTTTGACCAAAAAAAAGCATTATCATTTAGTCAAGAGATACATTTCCAATGAACACAGCTTGGAGTTTTTTTCAGTGGAGATAATCAATTTTCTGTTTCATTTATTCCCCCCGTTCACATGAGAGTGACTCCGGTGGCTCCTGCTGCTAACAGCACCGTCCACAGAGTGGCGGCGGCGGCGGTGACGGCGGCGCTAAAGGTCTTGTCGTGGGCGTAGGTGATGATGTGGAGGGCTCCGCTGTAGGCCTCCTCACAGGTGGGCTGGATCTGATCCTCTGGCAGCTCAAAGCCAAAAGTGCCGTTGTCCCTCAGCTCGAAGGTGTACGTCAGCGGGATGCCCAGCATGTGAGCCCAGTCTCTGGAAGAACCAGAGTTGGGGTCTGGAGGGAGAAAACCAAAGGAGCATTATTTCTCTCTCTGTTAGTAGTTGTTCATGACTGGCAGTAATGAATACTTACATAATATATCTGGAGAACTTCCAACTTTGTACTTCTTCCCATGGACCTTTTCAATGGCATCTGCTGCAGCTGTTCCCACCTCCATCTGAGGAAGAGGAAGGACTTTTACCCCCCAAGATGAAGATCAGAGGCTCCCAAAATTTGGATACATCCAATCAGGATGTATTTTTCTGGTTTAGAGGAAATACTGTGCAGCTTCTCACTGTGGATGGGGAACTAAATGGCTGTAATCCTGCTCTACATAATTCTGTCTGGGGAAAAATAGTTCTGTCTGGTTATAGCCCGGACTGTTCTTCTCCATTATCGCTGTGTGACAGCCCCCTCCTGCTGGGCTCTGTATCAGCAGATTACAGCTCTCAGACACTCGGGTGTGTTAATGACAGCTGGTTTACACACACTGATCCGGCTCTACTGTTTACACTACATCTGCAACTTTGTGGGTTTTGCTGATCTTTGTGGGTTTAAACCATAATCCGGATACAAATGTGGAGTACTGCGTGAAGCACGTCTGAAACATTTAAAGTGTCACGGTGTTGGTGGATGTGAATACCAGCTCAGCGTAGTTGGAGGCGGTGAAGTTGGGGTGACCGTATGGAACGAGGAGCAGCTGGCCGTAGGAGTGGATGGTGAGGAAACACAGGAAGTCGTCCTTTCGGCTTCCCACGAAGTAGGTGAGGAACTGGGCCTCGGGCTCAGAGATGGGAGCACTCCCACAGTAGATTTCACTGCAGCAGTCAGAAGAGACGCCAATTGCTGAAAATGCAACAGAGACAATATCATTTAGAGAAATTTAGGAGTCGCAAATTATCATACAAGCTGAATTCAGTCATGACAGTAGCTTATATAATGTTTTAAAGGATCAAAATATCTGTCTTTCAGTTTCAAGCTTCACACTACATAAATCACAAGCCAGGTAACTTCATTTGAGAAATATATTTATTGCAGCAAAAGCAGAACAAATAGGATTATTTTATAAGCAAAAGCCCTAGATACAAGAATCATTTTGGTAAATCAGATATGAGAACATCTCATCGCAGGCGTGTGACTCTTGAGATTAGAGGGAGCCATGTTAGCCTGTCATTATAGTTGCGTCTACACCGCAGCCTGTCTCAGAAGAGCCTGATATCAATACTTTTCCATCTTAATCTTAATGAGATTTCGACAACACTCACTGCCCCAGTTTGCATTGAAGTTGCGGTTGAGATCGGTGCCGTTACACAGACAGGGTGGAGGTCCTGGCGTTCGGTTCTTCCTCCACAGGCGGGTCTGAATTGATCAAAATACTCAGATTCATTTAAAATATTCTCAAACACCTTTTCCCCACATGTTGGATCAGTTGTGTGCCACTTGTGGAAAATGAGATAAATCCCACATTGCAGCTTGGACAATCACCCTCTCATGTCTCAACCCTGGAAAAGTATTTTGATAAAAAACTATAAGCACTGACCGTGTTGTCCTGCCACGAGTAGACGTAACCGTCTATGTTCAACACCGGAGTGACATAAAAGTCCATGTTCTTCATCATTAGCTCCATCTTGGAGTCTGTTTTGTGTTTTTGTAGAATCTGGTGAGAAAGAGAAATCAGTCAGAATGAGAAGAAGAAGTTTGGATCTATTAACTGAATCCAGACTCTCTAAAGTTGAACTTTTAGAGGTGAATTTCCGGAAAGTTTAGAAGTGTTTGCATATTTCTTACCTGATTGACAAAGTACTGGCAGAAAGCTGGAGCGATCCACTCTCGGGCGTGTATGCCACAGTCCATCCAGACGGCTTTCTTCTTCACTCCAGTGTCAAAGCCGATCTGGGAAACACATTGAAGCACATTGAAACACATTGAAGCACATTGAAACACATTGAAGCACATTGAAACACATTGAAACGCATTGAAACATGCAGCAGCTTCCCTCGGCTGTGAGTTATTACCTTCAGTAAGCTTATGGTTTGGTTTTCATGAGTCTTTCCATAGTCCACCATGGTCACCAGTTCGGGGTAATCCTTCACTATCAGCGACATCCAGTTCCTGATCTGTAAAGAGAAGCATTAGAAACACATCTCCTCAATATTAATGTCAATTAAATATCCTCACCTCCGGCATGGGATGATATCTGAAGTAGTCGTACTGCACCCTGTTGATCACAAAATACAAGAGACACATTAAACACAACTTTAGGGTTTTGTGATGCCAAATTCATGATATAAAATTACATCCAAGTTTATTTTCAAGTTTTTCAATACAGTGTGTGATTTTTTGGGGGTCAAACATGACCAAAGCCACCCCATGATCTGTATTGTAATTCCACTTTCTGCCACCAGATGGTGCAGTAATAAACTCGAACAAACTAAAGTCTGAGAAATACGGCCACCTGGGATACAATAGCTACATTACCTACACACAACATACTGCACCTTTAAAGGTTTACTTGAGTTTTTAGGTTTTAAAATTTAAAGATCTCATCATTGTTGAAATTTCAGACATCACAATCCTTTATATTTTTGATGCAAAGCCAAGTTTCAAAGGTATTCTACATGTCCTTCCTCCCTCTATAATTTAACGTGTTAGACGTAAACACTGTCCCCTCTTTTTAGAACTTTTCATTCTTCAGTTTGTACTTTGAAATTAGAGTTTATTGGCTTTGTCAGTATTTGATTACCTGACCCGTTCACACAACTCGATAGGTTTATTGGCTTTCAAATTTTCACTTTGGATGTTGGATTTTTTATTGTTTTTAATTACTGTGACTTTTTTGCCATTCAAGCTAAATTTCTTGGTGAGTTCTTACAAACTACAGAAGTCAAGAAGGTGTAAATTGTTAGATATCGGTCTTTAAATGTTTCCATCGCTGAGCTCATTAACTTGATGCATCAATGCATTTCTTTTCACTTTGATCTTCAAAATTCTGTAATATCAACCTGCATTTCTTATAATATTGGCTGAGAATCAGCCGTATCACCTCTTTCTGGAAGTGGGAAATGGATGAATTTGTTTCTTTATAATAGTCACATATTGTACTTTAGTGCATCTTTTAGTGGAAGAATTGTTTTGCTTCAATAAAAAGTTATTTTATACAAGTAACTTTTTAAAACTAGGATATAAACACTTCTCACCTCTCTATTGTTGCTGCTCCGACAGTTAAAAGCAGGGTTGCACAAATGAATCCCACACAGTGAAGCATTGTCGCTCTCGGTCACGTTTACCCCGTTTGTAACTATCCACCTTCTTGTGGAAGCCTTATAGTAGACGTGAGTCAGATAAGGACCCTCCATATAACTTGGATTCCTTCAGCAAAGTCATAAAAGTGAAGCCTGGAATCGCTTCTTTGACAATAAACTGTTAATCTTTCCACCATTCTTGCACACGATAGCAACTTTTATCAAGTCTGTTTGTAAAGCTAATCAGGAAAAGAGGAACAGTGAACATAAAAGACATGAAAACAAAGAGGAACGACGGGAGACTCGTGGAAAAGAGCAAAGTGCCAGTGTCATAAATGAACATGTACATCCGACTAATGGGAGGGGAACCTCTTCACTTGATGGTTTGAATAGTTGACAGGATGAGAAAACACTTTGAACAAGTCGAAATACTTCAGCTGAAATATTCTACTTGTGTCAGATAACTGTTCCTGCTGTAGAGGAAAAAAGAAAGGAGACAAATGATGGAAGACCATCCCACCACCTGAGAAAAGCCATATTCTTCAAATCCCCCACAGCCAGGTCTGTTCCGTTCCGTTCCGTTGTGATCCATCAGACCTCTCACATCACCTGGATAAAACCTGCTTTTTCGTCAGAACCAAACAAGCAGAAGCTGATTTATAGTTTTTATGCATCAAATATGTGGAACAAACTGTAAGATGACTCCAACTCCAAGTTGGATGAAGATGTTTGTGTTTTTCCAGCTGCCTTTGAGTGAACACAGCATTTATTACATGTTGCACTGTATCTTGATCTCTTGTACGTGCTGTTCTTTTAATTGCTTTGATATTTTCGATTTTATTGTGTTGTTGTTGTTGGCCTTAAAGATTATCTGTTATTTGTAATTAATTAATTTAACGTTTAATGATTTAGCAGCTTAAGCAAAGTGCTGTACTTGAATAGACATAAAAACCCCAAAATATAAAGTGCAAACAATAAACCAACAATAAAAACAACAAAATCAATTAAAAAAAGAAACAACAAAAACAAGCTGGCTTAAAAGCCAAGGATTACTAATAGGTTTAAAGGTTTTTAAAGTTTTTCAAATAGACAGCGAAGGGGTTTATTTGATGAACAATTCCACAATATCCATTGATGTAGGTATTTAATTTAGACTTGTGTTACTAGCCGGATCCAAGTATCCATCTGTATGAATGACTCCTATTGCTCTTTTCTGTTAAATGATCTGTTGATAATATGAAGTTACATTGTTTGTTTGTTCTAATTGTTGGTTTTTTTCATCTATTGTGACATTAACAAATGTAACTTTGTAGATCCTGTCATTGATACCCTGTATTTGTTAACATTTATATATAACTCACTCCTACATTTATTATTTTTGTCTTGCTTGAATTTAAACTAAAGATATGATAAGTGGCTCCTTTCACGAGATTTGGTGTTTCTTGCATAAACTGAGTTATTCACTGGGTCACATGAAGTTGTATTTGTTTTATTGTGTCACTGATCCTCTTCTCACAGTATTGCTTCACACCAGTAGATGGCGAAGTAAGTAAACTAATGGTATTGTCAGTCTTTTCCTGTTGTAATTGAGAGGATGTTGAATTTCTGCACATAGTGTTGCGTGAAGTCCTTTAAAGTTTTAATATGCGTCCGGGGCTGAGTTCAACTTTAGAATTTTTGCAGTAATTTCCCCTGAGAGGAGAGATAGTGTCCATCAGAGGTTTCAATGAGGCAGGATAATACATGAGTGTAACTGTAGTTCACATACATTTTTGAGAAGCAGCTCATCATTTGTATTTAAAAAAAAATTAAATTCAACTTCTTCTTTTATCACAAGAACTGAAATGTCAGTCTTGCAGCAGTGACTGCAGCTAAAGGTGGCTCTACGACATATTGTGTTGGTCTATCACATAAAATCCCATTAAAATCTCAATAAGATATATTTACCTTTGTAGCTTTAATGTTACAAACTGTGGAATAGTTCAAGTGGAATGAGTACTTTTGTTCACATTTCACAGTTGAGCCAGAGCAAAGGCCTGAACAGCCTCTCTTATCTGTCAGAAGTATGAATAACAGCCTCAGTGCCCATGGGGGCCGTTTGATTTTCCGCCCTTCTAAAGTGCCCGTGGTTAATGAGAAGGTCAGGATGAGATTCACTCCGTATTTTTTCTGTAGAGGTGCTAACGAGAAGCCCGGCACTTCTGAATGTCTCTGGAGTACCCTCAGTGATGAACCTGAACACCCCCTCCATCAATGCCCTCATTATGTGGCCATTCCAGCTCAGTTATTCATCTAATGCTGATGATAGATATAATAGCTGCCATTTAGAGTCAGACATTTTAGCTGTTTAAGCTCTTTTTTTCATTTTACTAATCACTCTCACTCTGAGCCTAAAGTGAGAAAAAATGTCTTTTAAATAATTTCCCCAAACCCATTTTGATGAGATAAGTTTCTCCACTTTAAAAATTAATCTGTCAAATTAACAAGAAAGCTGTATTTTAGTCATTTTGAAGCAAGGATAATGGCCTTTCTTTGTATCCCAATTCTAAGTCAGCCAGTAGCTCTCTAACAAACAGGTAAATGTCACGTCATTACACTTTTTATTGGTCAATTTTGTAGAGTTTATTATAACAGCTGTCATTTTGCTCTTTTCAAGGGAAACCTAGCAAACCCCTTCAAGAAAAAAATCTGTAAAACAAAACCTGAAAACGTGTGTGTGATTAAATGGAGTCAAAAGTCCTAATGGGTCAGTCCAGTTCAACAAATGCATTACAGACTTTTTGGAATATGTGCCATCCTCTTTTTTTAACATCACAATCCAGACTCATAAAGACAACTAAGGCTCCGGGGCCACATGTGGCTCATCAACCACTCTGTAATGGCTCCTTGAAGGTTTCATGGAACGTCATGTAAATAAACATTTTAAGAGAATTTTTCAAAAGGACTCTGGTTTTCAGACAAAATAAAGGAATATAGAAGGAAAGTAACTACTACTAAAAAATAATAAAATGTTTGTTATTAGTACAAAAAACAGCAAAATTTCAATTGAAATTCAATTGAAAAAAACTAACTATAGATGTTTTTGAGTAACTATAGATGTTTTTGGCCTTTTGCCACTGGTAGGAACGTTCTACACGGTCACAGCAACGCTGCCGGACACTTTACATGCTGCACCACCTGTGACCAATGGCGTTCCAGAAGCTGCAGGAAAACATTAACAACCGATAATTACAGGTAATATATAATATCAGAGCACTTCCACACATTTAATAACACCAAATATTCCTTTCATGTATATATTTGGATAAGTTTGATATGTCTACCGACGTAAAATCATTAATTATCATGTCCGTTAGCATCGGCTAATTTCTTTTAGCTCCATTCAAACAAAGTTTTCCCCCTACTATAGAAACGTTTTTTGGACCTTTTATTGATTGAAGAAGAAATTTAAAAGGCTCCCATCAATTAATTTCGATGAAAATAGTTGTCAAGTTCATACATATTGTGTGTAGGTAACAGAAATCGGAGCGCTGCACCGGTGATATGGATTAACTGGGTCCATGTTAACACGTGACCGACTTCCTTCAGCGTCAGTTGTTGCTGCTAGTAAATAGAACAATATCAGTGCATGTATTCACGGGTAAAAAGAAACGGAATGTGGGCTGGTAGGAGATGAGAGCACGCCAAAATTAATCTGTTGGATCTCCATGTTTACTTAATAACAATAACACTTGAATAATACTTCAACTTTGTGACCATCAAAGTCTAATGATTATTCTTGAATCTGTTTATTTCATTCCAAACATGTTTATCAGCTTAGACATGAAAGATCACAAAGCTAATAATTAAAAAAAAAAAATTTCACCTCTTGATCATTGAATTAGATTGATAATGTTTTGAAGAGACAAAATCAGAATCAAGAAAATGATAGACAATCCAGCTGAGACTGAAACCTTGCCCAAGAACACTCCAGGCTGACAGGCAGGGAAACGTTGACTCATCCTGGTTCAGTGTTCACTGATGGCTGGAGGTCTCACAGACTCATGACTGAGCATATTGTTATATACATGTATATTGGACTCTAAAACACAGCGACTGTTCTCTCATGACTCATATGTATTTGTGAAAGGTACTTCAAATAATAAAAAAAACTAAGTAAAAACAACCTTTTTTACAAGATTTAATTGTTTATATTTGATCAAATAGTAAATTAAATTTTTTTTTTGTCTATGCCTTTTATATAGGAAATAATTTTAAAATTTGACACATCTTTGTGGTCTTATAATAGTATGCCACTGTACCTGGGTATTAACAAAATGGTAATATTTCTCTGTGTCTGGGCCTTGCATTTATAAATAAACGCAGCTAAGAGTCACCACAAATGATGATTTCTAAAACAAACACCTGCCATAGTGGAGATCTTGGAAAACCTCTAGGATTCTGATTGGCTATCATGGCTTAATTTTTCTCCTTACACTGTCCCCTACAGGTTTGACATGCTCATAGTACCTTTGAACCAGGTTAAAATGTGCGTCAGTGTCAATGAAAATTTTTTTGTAAACATAGAGAGGTTCGTGTAAACGTGGCCTTGGTCTCAGAGGTTGCAGAGAACTAAAAAATCTGTATTGATATATGTCAAGTAATCAATCAGCATTAATATAAAGCCGGGATGGGCCGTCCTGGTCCTGGAAGGCCGCAGTCCTGGATGCTTGCAATGTTCTCCTGCTCCAACACAGCTGAATTTAATTAATAAACCATGATTTATAGCTCTGCAGATAACGAGCCAATCATTGCTATCAGGTGTGTTGAAGTGAGGTAGAGTGAAACCCCGCAGTATTAGATTAAAAAATTCATAGACTTTTTTTCTCTCAGATACATGTGTAAATACTAAAACCTGCACACGTATCTCGCTCTTGTTTTGTAAAGCAGCCCACCAGACAGCCAAAAGCTCACTCAGTGTTTGTTTCTGGCTGTCACACGCAGAAGACTGATGGGAGATGCCAGCCTCTCTCCCACTGCCCGTCATCTCGCTGCCCACTCTCCCCTACACTTTATCTATTGGACGAGCCGGCATCCAGACTTGTTTGGAAACACCTCAGTCG
>OMNM01034139.1:23007-33424 GCA_900302745.1 Parablennius parvicornis | reverse complement strand
GGGCACCAGAGCTTCAAAGAGCACAGAAACAGGAAAAATATGGAGGGCAGGGGAAGCTATGTCCAAGCATGTTGTTTCACTTTTACCTTTTGAGGAAAAATTTTGGAATGTAAAATGAATACCTGTTTCAATAAATATGCACATAATTACATCCACAATTTACAACACAGGTGTATATATTGTGCTTCCAGCTTCCTTGATGGTATTAGGCAAACATGTGATTGTGCTGTGAGATTTGCTCTTCCAATTGCCCGTGCTTTCTCTCGTGCCTAATTTACACCAGCTGTGACAGTTTTTTGTTTTTTTCCCCCCCTACTCTCCATCACATTGAATCTCTGCAGTATCTCTCAGCCTGAGATTTTCGGAGCAATTTATTGACTTTTTTTTCCCCTGATGTCTACGCCATGATCACCAGATATGGAATAATCAGGAATCAGAATTGAACATGTTTGAATTAGTTAATCATGAATGTTTATAATAAATTATGATTAATCACATTTTACAATTTTATCAGTGATTTTGCAATATTTGTTTATCGTCATGTAACTGATTTTGCAAACATAAAAAACAAAACAAAATGTGATCCAGCTATGCAAGTTTCAATGTTCTGGAAATGTTCTTTTACTTTGGGCCACACAGCCTTACACGATGACAAGATAAAACACCCACGGCCACATTTTCACACCATAATGGGATACAGTGAATGCCCACTCTGGTCGTAAATATCTAGGAATTCCATCCATACTGGAGCAAAGTCACTTCAAGGTGATACCTGTGAGAATAGGATCCCGAGACCTATTGACTTTCTTCATTATTAATTCAGCTTCAAGCTTACAGAGCAGCGGCAACAATTCAGAAGCAGAGATGAGCAATTGGAACAGCTGGAGATATAATACTGTGGCTTTTCTCTCTGCTCTGCCTGTCAATACGCACACTAAAAAAGATGGGAGGTTACAGCACACATGTCAGGTTACGAGCAGAAAATCTGAATCTACATTTTCATCTTTTCTTTTTTTTCAACCATTTCTTTGAATATCCAAAACAATGAATGCCAAAAAAAAAAAAAAAGTCACTGACAGTTCAATATTGTCACTCATATACACACAGCTCAGGATGGGATCCAATTTCACTGCTAAGTACACTTCCTCAAGCTGTAAGACATCTTATTTTTTTTTTTTTTTTGCCATTTTCAGGAAAAGATTTAAGCTTAGGAAAAAATAAAGACAACAGAAAGACATTATTATTGTGCGGTTAGATATTTTCTCTTTGGGGAGGGGAGGAATTGTTGTCTACTGCCAGAGAATTTGGTGCCAAGGCGTTATTAAAGACTGAAGCAACAGCTGCCGCCACAAAAATAAATGTTCCATGCAAAGCCGTGGCTTTGAGGTTTGTTACTGAAGTCTTCCACTGGCAGTCAATGATGTCACAATTTATCAGGGAAAACACATTATAAGGCATTGAGAGACACCGGATCATTGGTACCTGTGACCACAACGCCCACTGAACAGAAAGCAAACATTAATGCAATTTCAGCCGGCTGTGATAAGAGAGGAGCAGTGCGTAATGACTGCTTTGGACAGTTTGTCAACAGATCTATAAAATGTTATTACTGCTCAAAGATAAACCAATGTCGAAAGGAGGGGACAGATGTGCTGATAAAAGTATGCGTCAGCTTTGTTCCACAACCCTGTTTCAGTGACAGGCCTAACCTTTCACTGTTAGTGCATCTGGCAGACTAAATCTGCCTATGTTCCCCCCGCTTATCCTTGTTGTTGCGTTTCTCCTGCTTCAGTCCCGCCAAACTCACCTTCAGGAGAGCCGCACTGACTAACTCCGATTATGAACACGAGCTGCGAATCTGCAATGTGAGTGCAGAGTGGTCAGTTGTGAGCAAAGTGGCACAACTGTCAGCGGGATCACTCAATGCTCTGTTAAGATGTTCGGCGGGTAAAGGCGTTCAGAAGTTGTCACTGATGTGAAAATTACAGTCCTCGCACAAGGATGACATTTCTGACAACTCTGAAGTGACACTTTTGTCGAAGAATATCTCATAAATATGCACAGAATAACTAATCTCCACCACTCAGTTATGAGTTATAAACTCTTACAAAGAAATCTTTTAAGAGGTGATATTTAAATCAATTGCGCATTAAAGAAAAGGGCGAAGGATAACAGTGTTTGATAATGTATTTGTCATGTAAACCATTTTGAAGCTTTGGAAAGTCCCAATATGTAATATTTGACTCAACATATACTGTTTATTCCAAGTTAGATGAGTTAAGAAAATTTCTAGTCATTATTGCCACAGCAATTATACATATGGTGGAGATTCTATGACATAATCCTCCAGTAATCTTAAGGGAAATATGTATTTGTACAAAGATGTATGATACATGTGAAATGGTGTCAATTAATATTCCATATATATTTTCTACCATCTACTAGACTTCATCATAGTAAACGAAGCTTTAAACAGAAGTTAAATGCCATTGACACCTTGTTGAATTTCACATTCACAATTAACTTAAACATACAACTTTGCTAATTAGTCATCCCATTTCGCTCCAAACACATGATTTAAATACATTTCTGTATTTGTTCCAATAACGGATTAGAGTAAATTCCTTCTCTCACAATACAAAACAGTATGACTCATAACTTCTCACTGTTTTATCACAACGCTTCATACTGAAACTTACAAATTAGCAATTATACCCTGCAGTCATTGAAGTTAACTAACGCCAAAGTTTATTCATACATTCATCGGCTGACCATGACTTGAATAGCGATGAAATATTTGGAAATATGAGACAGTGGGTAAGAAAATACAGGTTGGCTGGAATGACGCTATTCATAAAAATAAGAAAAAAAGCTCATGTTTACATAAAAATATCAGCAGCTGTGAATATAATGGCCGTGCTACTTTCAGCCTGCTATCTTTGTTTATGTGTTCACCGGCTATCAGTAGGAATGAGTGCAGGATTAATGTAGGTAGTAAACCGTTACATTTCCTCCCTTTATGCTCACTGAGCTCCGACTGCTAATCTTAAGCCATGCCGAGAAAGTGAATAACATTTCAGTCAACAAATGTGCATGTGGATGAGAGAGGGTACGGTTTTTAAAATGCTGAGTGAGTGAGTGAGTGAGTGAGTGAGTGAGTGAGTGAGTGAGTGAGTGAGTGTTTTCACATATTCATACATATTGGGGGTAGTACCTGAAGTCCTGATAGACAGAATCCTGCTTTTAATATCAAGGAAAATAACATCCTCTCGGCTGAAACCTGAAACACCCGACATCATGCAAAGAAAGAGACTAGAAAAAAAAAATGAGTACTTAGAATTTTGTTCATTGGTTTGAGACAAATACATAGTAAAGCACTTCTGGGAATACAAGCATTGTCAGTCAATGTCAAACAGTGGTGATAAATGTTCACTGCCAGCTTTGGATATAGTAAATCTGGTGTGAGTTGAGACATTTCTGTGCTTTCTGTAATGACTTCCACTGGAAGAATGGAGCTGACAAAGTGACCTTGCAGCAGTTTTTTCAATTCTGTCCATAACCACAAGTTAAAACATTTGTTCAAAGCAGTTTCTCCTGTTTTTAATTTCAGGTGCCACCAACAATTCCAGCAATTAGATATGGCTGCATATATATGTAGCCTAAGAGGCAAAATAATAGCCCACAACATTGCTGCACAGCTCATTCAGCTTCTTGCATTTCTTGCGCTGAATTAGTGAAGCGTGTCTTTTTAAATTATACCTCATATACTGTCTAATCCACAAGGATGGAAGCGGCTTCCAGACGGTGGAGAAACAATGGTGAGAAAACCAACTGCAGTCTTTAAAAAGGAAGACTTGAATGAATACAATTTGGCAAAGAGATGGAGACATGCCAGCCCATCCAGCCGTCCTGCACTTTTCCCAATGGAAATTACACCCTTGAATTGACATTAAATCAGAATGAAGAGCCAAAATAAACAATTGTTCAATGCTATTAAACCCTATTCAATATCACCAGAAAAAATACATCAATAGCACAGCAGCGACCACCCATCGTGGCCGATTGGATTACACCTCCATAACATCCTACCATGACCATTTGTGGGCTGCCCGACCTCGCTGCCATGTAGAAAATGTTAGGACACGAGCACGTTGTAACACAAGAGCGGCACTCCATCACTATACGTCCGCAGATTAATGGCTGAAAATGTCACGGGGAATAAGGTCACGCACCAAGAGACCGGGGCTATGAAGAGACATCTGAGCACTTCCAAGTCGAGGCTGCAGCTCCATGGTCCGCTGAGGAGCCAAATGTGCTGCTGTCAAGTGCTGCCGCTCAAAAACGCGTACGCACGTGTGTACACACACACACACACTTAACAGAAGGGTAGTGTGGCCTCCGTGATGAGGGAGGACAGAGACAGGGTAGACTCTTACATGGAACATTAGACATGATTAGAAGTCGTTCACTGAAATGCCCCCGTTACTGCGGTGGCTCAGCATCACGGCCAAGCGCACAGCACGGTGAGCGTATTCTTTACTGCGACACACAACATAACCAACTCAAAACTTTGCTGATATGCCAATGTCAAACTCCAAATTTAGCCCATTTTTTAACACATGACTGCACCTTTCCACCTCCACAATCAGGGGGCATGAAGTCATCGACGTCTCTTGTTCAACAGGTTTTGTGTCCTTCTGGCATCAGTCATTAAAACCGTCAAGTAGGTTTTATTGTTCATGTAAATTATCATTGACAGAAATATATTTCACCGATTGTGTGAGTGACTAAAGAGGCACAATTAGTCAAACAAATGAAACACAGTTTTGATTTATATTCAAAGTAAAAGCCCTGGTTTTAATTTAAAAGCGCTTTAATACTTTACAGTGTTGGCAAATACAAGGATTGGACTCAATCTTGTCAAGATTTGCCTTATATGCCAAGTTTAAAAAAAAAAAAAAGAGCTGATTATCTTCTCATACAGTATAAGGGCTCCAGTTAGCAGAGTTACAGAGAATCTACAGTTCATCTATCAACATCACTTGTACTGAGCGGGGTTCACTTCAATTATATTCAAAGGACATTTATCACATTGAATGTAAAATGAAGTGAAACCAGGACAGTTCTAACAATGTGTTTGATATCGCATTTTCTTTTTTCTGGGGCCCGAAAATGACAGCACATTATGACACTTTTGGCATCCAACTTACCCGGTTAGGTCCTAATGGTACAATCCCACACACATATACATGTAATTGAGGGTCAAGTCATTATGGTAAGGCAGACGTTATGGCAGGGTTCAGTTCAAAAGGGTAAGCATGGATTAGTTAGGGACATAGGTGGGGGAATGGGTTAAAGGACAAGGAGTTCCAACTTGTGTTCGGGATCATCTGGGAAGGTCTTCTCTGAGATTGTTAAAATTAAATCTGCAAATGCCAAAGAAATGGACATAAGGAGACATTAGGAAAGAGCAGGGGTGAAAAACCATGTCTGACTTTGAGGGTTACTGCCACTTTCTGGCGTCACTATCATGTTTTGAAGAAGAGGTCTGGAGGGGCTTCAGAGGGCATTAAACTAAGTGCAATGAGCCACAAAGATAGAACCGTTATGTGTGCTTGTACTACTATTTATAACTCTTCTATGTACATTTGGTAACATTACAGGGAATCCTCTCCCTGGTGAGTTCAAAAAACGAACATTGTTCTCAAAACGTTGTCGTGTAAATGCAAAACTTTTCGGAAACAAAAACTCTAAAACGATGCGTTTTCACTTGAAAAGTGTAAACGGGGCATTAGTGTTGACTGAGAATATGTTAGTATTTGCAGGACAATAAATCAATGCCATTGACTTTTTATGATTTCAAACTCTATTACCACTCAAGCCCATGACAAGACATCTTTGTGTTGTGTCTGACAATAAAAGAAATGGTCTTTTACACGATACAGAAAACTGCTGAAACCACACACACACGCACGTACACTAAACCTTCAGCAAGTGAGCTTACATTGCTTTAAAACAACAGGTAATGCAGCTCTTTTTGTGAGAACAGCAGTGATTATAGAGGAGGCTTTGACTCCAACCACACAGTAATTAGATGAGACCATAACCTTTTGTGTACAAGTGTGTGTCCACGACGGCTTACAACAGATCTGAGGAAATACGAACTGCCAAGTTAATAAGAAAGTGTGTTTGCATTAGACGGAGAGCAGCAATATTCTCTATTCTATTTGGCACAAAACAGAGGCAGCGGTATCCATGCAAGGTTTGTGGGAGAGGGAAGCAATTCAAATTCAGTGTCATGGCGTGAAAGTCAAACCAAACTCTTTTACATTGATTAACATGCAATTTCCTCCAGGGTAGTGTTGAAGACTTCTTGCCACCTGCTTCTCCCCTTATGGCCTGCCACCTGGGACATATTGTCAGCTGTTTCCCTTCAGGAAAGTACAACACGCAGTCCTGGTGGACATAGGCAGGTATTTAGGCCAACCACATCAATATAAAACAGTTTTCACATTAGTGACGGCTGTGACAAGGATTTATTCCGTCACATCTCTGGCTCGTCACTTCTTCTTCAGTCTGTCTCACCTGCAGATAATGCAAAGCCAACATTGCTTGTAGCGATGGCGGATGCTTATCAGATCATATCGGGATCATATATACCGCAATCTGGTGCCTGAGAAAAGAACTGACTGAAGAGAAAACTCCTAATCTCAGATGTTTAGTTTGTTGCAATTACGTCAATATTTTATTTCACCAATATCTATTTGTTACAAGAACGTGCTGTTATAAAGCACATTTATCCAAGCAAAGGCAATGACTTTATCAATAGTCTGATTGAATTCCAGCTGAAGCGCCCTGCCACAAATCAACATTTGCAGACACCCAATAAGCAACACCATAATCATGTTTGAACTGAGAAAATCAAATCCTTAGTCAATTATCTTGGCCTAAATGGAACTGATAATGGTTGCTCTTAAGCAGTAAATTGGCAGCGTTTAAATGTAAACACAATGTTTCACACTAAATGTGTTGGCTCAGTGTATCAGGTTCCCATTTTTCAGTCCAAGGCCACTTCTTCATTGGTGGGCTCTGATAGAGGGTGTGGGGTGGTGGTGGTGGTGGTGGGGGGGGAGACGATATGCGGCTGCACCCGGGGGTTCTTGGACCACATTAACATTATCAGCACATGCCATCAGAGTCACAGAGCAGTACGCTGGATGCTGGAGGGGAAGCCCCAGCAAGGCACTCACACATCCCAACGCCAGAAATGATGTGATGAAATCACAAAGGCTGTCACAGCACAACTGGAGATGATATGTTGTCTACCAGTCAGTCAAAATGACAATAGCATATAGAGTGACACCTACACAGTCTTAAAAAAATATGGTGCCTCACTGTCAGTCGTATCAACACAAATCAATCCATGATTTTTTTTTTTCGTGCCAGGTTATCTCAATGTGAAAAACATTTTACATTTCATGTCTCTCTCAGTAACAAAATAAAGTTGAATGGGAGGTTAAAGATGGACAGACTTCAATATATGTTTTTGTTTTCTATTCCATCAAATGTCTTCCTCTATATTTGAGAAATGTTATTTGAAAGATCCAAAATCCATGAGCAACAACAAACAAAAAAGATCAATACTTTCTCATTGGCCTTTGTTGTGGACAAAAAGTGCAAATCGATATGTTTGACTCTCTCTTCAATTCAGAGACCATCTTGAGCCCCCCTTCTGGAAACCTTGAAGGAATGAGTTGTTTACTGAAGTGCATCAGAGGTGGAGTGGCTAATGAGATGAAGAATAAGCAGATCCATCCGATAATTGTGATTAAAGTCCCGGTTCTCCCAAAACAAAAAGTAGCTAGTCATAAAACACCTCTGTTAAAATCTTAAAATAGTTGGTGTATCCTTTGCTTAAATAAGTTTCATGAAATCTACACTAATGTAATGATCATTAATGTCCAATGACAGTTCTTAGATTCAAATTTGAGCATTGTAGCGCCGCATTATGTAATAACACTGCATTCTGTAATAATAAGCTGCATTTTTTAGAATACACATTGTTGCATTTTGTAACAACTTGTTACATATTGCTTTCCAGCTTAATTAGGATTACATTTTTTTCTAAAGTAGTAGGATGTTTTATTGCTCAAGCTTAAATCAAATGTAACCGTATTCATTATAATGGAGAATGTGTTCACAAGCTGGAAAAAAAGCTACACTTGGTAATTATTACTGACACACAAATTATCGCTGCACTGAAATTTTGCAAGGCAAAAATATGCAATTTGCATTATGTTATAAAAACACAAAAACAAACATTTATTACACTCGTACAGATTGCACTATTATTACAAAATGTGTCGTTATTACTTAATAAGTTGAACATTTATTACATTATTACATAGTGCACCGTTATTACATAATGCAGCACTACAAGCACAAGCAAAACAAAGCTGAAATTTTCTAAATTTGATGGGTATTCAAACTGTATTGAATTTGTTAAAACAGTAATGAATTGACCTATTTAGATTCAATTAACCTTTCCTCCCGTCAATTCATTGATGTTCGACGCTACTTTATTCAACTTAGGGTTTTAGTGCTGGGAAGACTAACAACGTGTTGTATCTTATCATACTGTACCATAACAATATATCACTACAGATGAATTTTATACCCATGCAGATCATCAGTCATCTAGTTTATTGTATAATCTAACTTTCTCCATTATTAATAGCTGATATAACCCTTGTGAAATGGGAAATCATAAAGCCTAAGTAGCACTGAAATATTTCTACAAACATCACTCTAACTTTTTTTTACACCTGGAGAGGTAATTCCATGATTATTTGTGAATGCAAAACAACTAGAAATACACCAGTTTAATTTAATGTCAATGAAAATACAATACAATTACAATCAAATAGAACGAAACGAAAAAACAAAACAAATTATAACTTTTGGGAAACATAGCTCCAATACTAAACAAAGCTCCAATAAAAAGTAAGAGTGAAGCTTCTGAATATAATTATGACAGTTTGTACTGATCATAAATCCAGTCATCTTACAGTATATACAGCTTTATCTAACTATGTATCACAGGAGGCTGCAGCTGATCCCAGCAGACTATGGGCAAAGGGTTAAGTTCAAATGAAATCCTTTTGTTTTCCAGTATTATGGATAAAGAAAATCATTTAATCATAGAGCTTGTACCAAGATCTTCTTGTATGTACAAAAAATACCTTACATATGAGCAACAACACAAGAGCTGGGTTCATAATGCACATTGCCTTGCTCCTGCAGTTGAACTGGTGTACCAGCTCCTGTTATAGATTCTAAGACATTATATAAAAGAAGACTGATCTGATTTCACCTGTCTTGGGCAGCAAATAGCCCAAAGCTTCCTTTTGACTTCCTGTCAGGTTTCACCAGAAATAATGATGTTTATATCAGCCAAGAAGATGGCCATTTGACACAGTTGTCAATAGTAAAGCCTGAGGATCAGTCGGTTTGCTTCTCGCTGTGCTTGTTTCTTCTTTCATTTTTCCTCTATGAACCCTAAGCTCAAAGCAGAAATGCCCAAAACATGATGATAATAATACATCTGGTAATGCATACATAAGAGCTGTTTGGCATTTCATTGGCTGGGTTCTTGAAACTCTTCTCAGTGTGAGCTCGCGTCTTGTGTTTTCCAAAAATACGAAGGTAAATATTACTCATGTTGAAAGCACTAAAGACTGTGCTCGTTCAAAGAAATGTGAAAAAGTTTCCCTGCTCATGCCAAGAGCGAGGTTTTTCATTATGTTGTTTGTTGTTATCACCACGGCACATATTGCACCCATCTATGGCCATGCTGAATGTGGAAGTTGCAGCCTCCTGCTGCTCTGGGCTGATTGAAATGGTTTGCACTGTTTCAACGTTCTCTCTTCCGAGAGATTTTTCACCCTCTAGTTTCCCATTTTACAGCTTGATTCCAGCTGCTCCAATGCCTCTTGACTCATCCACAAAGTCAGTGGGTGAGATTAACAGTTGACTGCACATCCTATAAGGAATACGATGCCACATTGGGAGATTAAGACTCTCTGTTCATCCCACGTACTCGTGAGGTTTCCCAAGCACGGTCCAAACAAACATCCACATCCCATGAAGTGTCCTCACAATTACAGAAAAACAAGCATCATAACAAGCCATAAAAAAATTAAAGTTTATAATGGTGACAATCTGTTTCTGCTCCATTAGGTCATACATTACTACCAAGACAAATAAGACACTGTGTGGATTATATGATTGCAGGCAAAGGAGAAAAACAAAAACAGAAAAAAACAGAAAAACATATTTGATTTAGAAAATGTATAAAACCAACTGTTATGGTGACAGTTTTTTTTTTTTTTTTTTTTTTTTTTTTTTGGGGGGGGGG
>OMNM01034139.1:0-22987 GCA_900302745.1 Parablennius parvicornis | reverse complement strand
TGGGGGGGGGTTACGGACAGCAATTCGAAATAAAGACATCATCTTTAATGTGAGACCTTCAGTGTTCCAGTTAATACTGTAACAGACTTATTATAACCAAAGGTTTTTACAGACTGCAATTATAGAAATGTGCCGTTTTTCACATGCCACACTGTGCTACATGGTTTTCATTAACTTGTGTACAGCAGCATGTTTGACTGTGTGAAGTCAACCACAACTAAATCAGAGGCCGCAGCTGCTTTAACACCATCATCTGGTAGATAGAAAATAAAGCCATATTTTTTAAGTCATTACAGGAGATGTTGCTATGATTGGCCTTATTTCATCTGGGACAGGACAAAATTACACATTGTACACTCACCTTTACAGCTGTGATGCCTCAGAGCAAGAATGTCTACAGCTCAGGATCGCAAGTTATACGCTTTTGTGAGTTGATCATTTCCGTTTATTTTAGGCTCCATTTCAACAAAAATGGTGTTTATATGACAATGTTTTGAAAATGATATCTGTTGACACAGAAATGGCAGAAACACTGAAAATTACTTCCAAACATCCAAAACACAATGCAAGTTTTGCATTTTTTAGGTGAAAATGCTGTCATGTCAGGAGGCCTAAGTCTTGTTGAATAAGCAGTAACATAAGTTTTTTTTTTAACTGTATAATACATTTGAATAACTTCTTCAGAGCAGATGAAGCTAATGTTGGACAAAAGGTTTAAAGTTTGTTGCAAGTTTAACCAGACGGCGGCATTATGAGGCCAAGGGACCATATGTGGCCCTTTAGCTCTGCTTGTCTGGAAAATCACTGGGAAATCCAGAATCAAATTAATATCACCGTTATTCTTTATAACACCTAAAATGGTCACACTTTACACATTATTGGCTATCATTACATCATCAGTTGGATCTGACACTTTGGCTACCAATTGTTTAGCAAATATGACACTGTAAAAGTGGTGTTTGAAAAACATATTTCTATCAAGAAATTCTTCTGATGGAGCAAAACTCAAGCCAATTCATGTCCCAATGTCCACAATAGTATTATTTTTTCATGTGCACCTTTGGGAAAATTAGTTGCCCACCCCTGGTTTAACCACTTTGGCATGACAGTTGTGAGTTGTCATGTTTCGACCAATATGCCTGTGAAATTGTTTTGATCACAAGGAGGCTGTGTTTATGTGTGGGTGGTTTCATCCACTATGGCAGTAAATCTATTTCACCAGTATAGCATAGTTAGACCAGAGCAATGTAATATCCCCCACTCTCTCCTGGCAAATCGTACCCTACTGTTGACTAGGATCAGTAAACGTCAAAGTGCCAGATGAAGGTCCTAAGCAAAACACAAAAAGCTATTAAAAGGAAATATAAAAGAGTTTACTTCTCCATAGGGCAGGACACACTCCACTCTCTATGATCACATTCTAGTTTAATTATAACTGCATCATGATATAATCTGAAGTTGGTGCTGAGGATTCATCCACCAGATAGAAACTATTTTCTGTCCAAGACCAGTTGTAATTTCATGAACGACAGCAGTGGGATGTTTTCAGGGCTGCCTCTGGCCTCATGCTGACCTTAAGCTGAATGTGATTTGAACTTCACCCCTTATCACAAAGTACAGAAATACACACATGCAGGCACACACGTACACACAACACACACACACAGAAATCGGCCAGCCGAGACCTTGCACCATGTGGTGGAGAATGATGAGGGTATTTTTAGATAAGGTACGATTGATCTGTCAGAGTTTGATTGTATTCCCTCCAAACTCTTACGCTGGTCAATGTTCACTGTAATGCTCTGCACACTTCTGATCCAATCCACACAATACCGATACAAATTCCTACAACTGACAAGTGAGGTAGATTATTTTTGGTTTTGTTCTGGATGACACCCTTGCCTGCCTTTAAAACCTCACTTATAGCTGTAAACAAATGAAAGCTATCATTGCAACAAACTGATACTGCAGCTAATCATGTGTGGCTTTCTTTGAGCTCAATCACATCATTGCAGTCCAAAAGAGCAAGTTTGGAAGCATATGTAAGCCTTGTAGGAATGCTGTGTAAACTCACAACTAATCAACAACTAACTCTGGATTGGCTGTGGCCCAGTTGGTTGAACAGGTCAATTTCACCATGTCCATGTTTTTTTTTTTTTTTTCCAATTGGTGTGCAAGTACCTTGTATAACTGCTAAAGCTCAAAATGTGCTGTTATTAAGTCCAATTACCAGCTTAATCTGTTCAGGAGCATGTAAACAAATATATGCTACATATATACAATATTGTATGGAAATATCAGAAGTGAATCTGAAGGAATAACATTAATAAGAAAGAAAACAATCACATATAAAACTGAATGAAGTTAGAGCCTGCCTGCCGCACAACTGACCTGAGCTACACTAAGAAATCAAAGCATGCTTCAGTAATTTTCTTCTATTCAGATGGCTGTATGCTGGTAGAATTTTTGATCTTGAACTATTTGGTTTTAGTCATTTGTTGCACTGTGTGAAGAAGCCCCATTTGCTTGGCAATGAATGGCTGCTTTCATTCAACAAATGTTTTGTGTTCAGACGTCAAATGCTTTGAAAGTGATCGCTCTATTCACAAAAACACCAGAAATACTGAAAACCCCAGGGATTTTTTTTTATTACAGGCCACTGGTGCCTGGTTTTTCTGTAATACAGCCGCCCACACATGCACCAGTATGGTGTTCAAGCTGATTTCAAAATGTCTTAATTTGTGGTAAAGTCCGCCTCAGTTTAGGTGTTTGTTGTGTGTGATCCAGATGATGATGACGTAGTAAATGTGCACTTTGTTAGATAGTAGTTAGAATCCAGAGTGCTGTTTCTGCGGCTCAGTCTTTTGAATTTAATAAATCACTCAGCATTTCAAAAAACTTTACGTTTTAAATGTTTACACAGAGACAGAGAACAGAATATTTACAAAATGTTGCACTCTGGAATTCACCTTCACAAAGTTCAGTTTTTGTGACTAAATGCTGTTGTCGTGAAATTGAACAGCCAGATTGCAAATATAGTTTGCCATTTTCACAGTAAAACATGTAAACGGAGTCTAAGGCTGTTGTTGCGAGTAAAAAATGCTCTCACTCAGTGGGACGAAGTAGACAAGTCTTGAAATATTGTTTATTTTCAGATTCGATTTTCAGCCCACTACTATGCCTTGCTGTGCAATATAGATAAACAATCAATATGACATAATGTCATCAAGTATTGTTGTGATGATAATTATGATGAAATACAAGCGCTTAGGTATATGTGTTATTGCTTTGTGTTTGCAGATTTGTTATACTAAACATTTCTCTTTCCCGTAACTTACAGTAGACTTGACTGTTGAGGTTTTGTGTTTCTTTCTTTCTCTATTATACACATGAAGTTCTTTACACTTTTCAACTTTGGGCTATGGTTTATTTCTGTGTTCAACATGTAAATGCCATATGATGATAACAGACTATTTACATACAATATTGTTACCAGTCACAACTTGGGGAATCTGCTCAACCATAAATGCTTTCTTGCAGCATCAATATTGATCCCTACTGTGTGTATATCACGCGTGATATTTCCATTAAGTCAGTCTGGTTAATCAATTTTACCCCCAACTACCCTGGACTTCTGGTATAAAATTGCTAAATTACTTTTCACTTTACTGAACTTTTCAGTGAACAGCCTGGTAAAGTAGGAAGCGGGATTTCAATCTGAAAAGCAAAAAAAAAAAAAAAAAAGTCTCAAAAGAACTGCAGACATGAGATACATGTGCATAGCCTGGGGCACTCTCCAAGGACACAGTGCCTGACATTAAATATTGAAAGAGAAAGCTCTAATATTGCATCATCTATGATAGTGATGTCATACAATGTCAGTGTGACACAAGGAAAATAAGCATTTGCTCTCTGTCGCGCTATTCCTATGGATGTCTGAACTTGTAGTGTGAGGTTTTATATTGGGAACTAAGTTATTTCCCTTTTAGCTGCAAATATATGGCCAATTTAAAACTAGCACAAGCATCTACCAAATGTGTCATCAAATCTGCAACCAAACTAACAACCCATTTTTCTTTTTTGCTTTGTCTACACATAAAAACTAATATAAGACAGTTGTCTTATAAATTTCAGATGCACTCTTGATAATTATTCTGGCTAACTGAAAAACTTCTCGCACTTACAGAGGTCTCAACAACAACTCTACTGCTCATATATTATAAAAAAATAAATAAATAAATACAAAAAAAAAAAAAAACAATACAGCCACAATCCCTGTGCTCATCATGTGTCAATGCCAAGGTCTGCGTGGGAGTGGGGTGAGCTGCAGACTTCTCTTTCCTCATCCCTTTCATTGGCATCATGAGTAGGGATATTAAAGGCAAAGGAGCGGTCCTCTCAGAATTGAAAAGTAAAAGGTATGTGTTTTATTACAATAATAAAATAATGTTTGCAGAGTTTCACATTCCCTCTGGCATGAGCTCTTGCATTTTGTTGCAGTCGTGGGTGGAAAACTGGGTGCCACAGAAGAAACGTTTGTTCACTTAATTGCAGGATGTTAAATTTTAATATAATGAACAAGCCTCGACCCCTGTGCTGCGCCTCCCTGGTCGGTAATAACTTCCCTCAGTCACAGGCAGACATGTAGATCTACTTAGATTCCACTTGTCTTAGCTGAAACTGGCGTAGAGGCTCCACGTGACAATGTCAACGGCGCTCCAGATGCAAATTATCCCAAACTTGCACTCATATGATATAATGTATTTAAATTTCTAATCAAGTAATCATCCCAAACACGATGGCGCAATGTTTTGAAGATCCCTCTTTTACTGAGCCATATCCAGCGAAATGCAATGTCCTGTGTTTTCTGAGACATTTCAGTCAGAACCAACATTGACGTCTGCAGGTATCTGGACTTTCTCTTCTGTTGGACCAAACCACAAGAGCATCAGTGATTGTCTGTGGTTCACTGATTTTTCATTCTTTGACTACTTCTGACTGACCAGAGCAGACACAAAAGAGCCGCAGCTTTTGAAATGCTTTCTTTAGGTCTTCCAAGCCATTACAATTTGGTCCTTGTTAAACTCAATCTAATCTCGAATCTCGAATTTTCCAAAACGTTTTTCTACTTCTAATGCATAAACTTTAAGGGAAAAGATGTTTAGTTTCCTGCATGCATCCATCACCCACACTGACAGGTATCATTAAAAGGGACAATGTTGTTTTCAAATGATGGTGGTCATAATGTTCTGGCTTGACGATGAAGTCTCCTGTTTTCCCTTAATCCCCTCAAAAAAGACATTTACTTAAAATAGATGCAGCTATTTTGTCATTTTTTTGTCACGCTTACTGTGTTACTTATTCTCTGTGTATATGCATTTAAAAAATAAAAAATAAAAAAATCCAATTCGGACATCAAATACCGGGTCCTTGGGCTACTGCTACAGAAGAAAACAAAAAGGAGCAGAAAAGGGATGAGCTTTAAGCTGCGGCTCGCCTCTCCAGAAAGTCATTAGGTCAGAGAAGTGTGGAGGATGGTCGGCGAGGGGCCTTTAATAATGAAGAGCTTGTGTTCCACAGGGAAACATCGCCTGCAGCATGCATTCACACTGCGGTGGCTATGGAAATGAAAGATTTCGAGGTGTGGAAAGGTCCCAGCACGGTTTTCAAAGAAAGCGGCTGGCTAACACGCCTTAAAGTGATAGCTGTTTGATTTGGTTGACAGGATTTTAATCTCCATCACTATGACGCCTTACATTGACGCCCCACCTCACACGTTGCTGTCCAGAAGTCGCACATAATGTCCAAAAAGAAGGAAGAAAAAAAAAAAACCTCCATGCACACTATAGAAGAGAAAGATTACCTTAATGCTAGACACTAATACAGTAGAAGTCAGTATGAGATGTCTACATTGACACACTTGGATACACTAAATTACTGTGCGGAGGCAAAGCCCCTACAAAAGCTCCCAGATTTTGAGTGAACATCCAAATTTAGGCCTTGGTGGAGATGCGGAGACGAGCAGCTCGGCACGTGTGGCCCACATTATATTCAGAAGCAGCTCTGCAGCAGCAAATCATGTCACAGTCTGAACGACGATGCTTGTCTGTCAGGTGATCTGTTCATAAGCTCCTATCACACTCCGGCTGACCTCTGCAATATGCCTAATCTGAAATATCTGTTGGGGAAAAAAAGCAAGCTTCTCTATCTGTACTGATTTGAGATTTATGTCTTTATAATGAAATTCAACAGAAAAGCAACTGACAGCAAAGAGTTTTCAAGAGGTATATGACTACCATACTATATTTGACGTAGTTTCATTTATCTGGAGGAATAAGAGAGAGACACAATACAAAGGGGAGCAAAGATTTGAAATGAAAGACAAAGACTTTGAAAGCTGTAAAAAAAAAAAAAAAAAAAAAAAAAAAATTTTTAGCTGAAAAATTTGACCTTGCCCATTTGGAAATACTTCAGCAACACAGTCACACTCGTGAAATAATGTCAGATGAGAAACTCTACGGACATTTGTGCATTTGCCAGCCTCCACAAGCTGCTAAGCTAGCACACAAAGATCCTCATTAGACAACCTCAAAGAAAGTGATTGCAAAAAGCCCCAAACACAAACACAACAGTGAAAAATGTGGGTGCAGTGCATGACTGCTATCGCCAAGTAAAATGATACCAAGCAGTCACAGATCCTATTATTTGTCTGTGTTTACACGCTGGTGCTGTCTTCAACATCAGACTGATAATGTCTGTTTTAGCCTTATAAAGTCAGTGATCAGAGGTTAAAACTATATATTCAGTTTTCATTCATTTATCAGGAAATTCGGGCATCTTTCCTCTGTGAAATGCGCATTTCCGTACTGACAACTGTTGGAGGTGAATCTGTACACATCCTGCCATCATGTATATATGTAATGTTGTACCCAGAGGTCCTTTGGAAATTACGACATTTATTGTGATCTTTTGCCATCAAATAGTTTGGTTTGATTCAGTAAAAGTGCAATGTGTTTCTATTGCTTCTCAGACTGGTCTTCTAATCAGAGCTCACAATAGGCCTGCCAATTACTAACTACAGTGCAAGCAAAAAGTACAATGTGCTAATAACAGCAAGGACCTAATTAGCATATCTACAATGGCATGAAGTGCACTGAAGTACTTGAAAACACTGCAGCATTCTCAAAACCCTGATTGTTTTTTTTTTGGTTGTTTTTTTAGCAAAGTCTATATTAATGGTTGCATGGAGACGGCCAGCCATAGCAACACATCTTTCATTCAGTGGAGAAGATCCACAACAATCAGAACTCCACACCGTCCTTTCCTTTCTTGCTCACCGCTGACATTCTGACAAGAAAACAGTTTATTAGCACCAATGCAAAGTGGTTATCACAATATTGAGACTATACAATACTGATTCCTGCCAGGTAATATCTCTATATATTCCAGGAACATATATCCAGAGAAGAAGCATTTACAGAAATCACACACCGTTAATTATCACATAGATGAAGCATGTAACTTCGTCTCTCAATAATAAATGGGTTTCTAGTGGACACTTACTTTCTGTTACACCATTTATTAATTGTAGATCAGCTTTTGGCAATAATATCTTCTAATGTGATAATACTACAAGTCATCCAATCAAAATGTATTACTTGTTGGAAACATTTCGTGATTGATAGACTTTACAAAATCCCAAAACACTTAATATACACATAATTTAAAGACTGTAGAACTTGTGTATGTGTATATTATTGACAGTGGGGTGCAAAGACCCACACCAAATCTATATCCTAAGAGCTAAGAGTTACAGTTAATTAACTTGCAACTTGCATTAACATGCAATCAGCACGTGTGCTTTTACACATGTAATACAGCAGCTGCAATACTGACTTTAAATATTGTGGACAGGGAAGACAGAAAGGGTCAAGATCAAACGGCAGATGGTATGGCGTTCTCGTCTTCACTGAAGGCAGGTGAGCTGTCACACAGTCACAGTGGACAATGCTGTCACTTTCACTTGGTGTACAAACTGATGACATTCCTTTGAATAAAATCTATTTTCTACTGCTCGGTAAGAAGTCTGTCATTCAAAACTAAAACGGACTAAAGTGCAATGTGTACCTGGTACATTCAAAATCCTTAGCCAAGAGTTTTCTTAGTGTTGGTTTGAGTAGGACATCTGAGTACCAAAGAAGATAATGATGTGCTTTAGATAAAAAGCTAATTCCCTAAACATGCCCAACTGCTCCTTTTAATGACTGTTAGTCACATCCATGTGAATGATGATGACGTATGTTGAGCCAGTCTGTGTATTTCTCTAACTTCTATTGCAGCACTGTTATATATCCACTTAGCCGATAGCCTGGCATAATTTCCATCTGGCAAGCGGGGTTCTGAAAAAGATCTCCATAGGGATGCCGTCGTCACTGAGATAAGCAACATGTCCTCTGAGAAGAGTGTCTCGGTGAGACAGATGCTGAGGCCTGACCTCTGATAACTTTGGCAGAGAACTTGGCGCGTAAAACAGAAATCCAAACAGTGGTATACCCAGAAAGCGCATGCTGCCTCAAAATGTCTCCCAGGACTTAATTTCTAGATCCAACGAGTCACAGACTTCAGGGCGACTCGAGTGCTTCGACTTGACCAGCTGATATGAGTGCTGAATCAGGCACACCGAGGTAAATACGAGTCAGACGCAAAAAAATGTTGGCTGGCTGAACAAGACTGAGGTCAGGAGGGGAGAATCTAAAAATGAGAACTGTCACGTCATGCTTGGCACGAATGACAATGACAGCTCTTGAAGATGCTTTCATAGCCATGTTGATTATTTTTAGAAGATTTTTATTTTATTTTTTTAAAGTTACTTTTATAGCGCTTCAGAGGACTGACTTGACACACCTGACAAGCAGACGTACTTGTCAACACAGTTAATAGGCCGCCACGGTGAGCTGCGAGCAAAGAGAGGTCGCTGAGTTATAGAAGCTGCTTGTCAGGTAATTTCTACCTCTGCATAAGAGATTAGGAGAAGAGTCACATAGCCAATTACTGTCGTCAGAGGGTCTCACGACATTAATTCACACAAGGCAGGCCGATTTTGATTGTTGTAGAATCTCAGAGGTTAATAAGAGGGGCCACAATGTAATTGCTTCGCATTTGATTGAGCCACGAGATGAGACACTTTGAAAACAATCACTAGTAAATCATTGTTCTGTTATATTAGTCAACTTCACACTGGGCCCCGGCTTTAGATTTATTGCTCCATTTAAAGGGGGGTAAAATGTAACTATTGATTGAGAAATGTGATTTATATCAACTAAAACCACTTCAGTAATTACACATACACTGTGCACTCAGACAAAAGCTCAAAATTTCTGTTACTATAGTTTAGTTAGCAGTGGGGCAATGTGGCTCAGGTGGTAGAGCAGTGTGTCCTCCAATTTCAAGGCTGTCAGTCTGATTGCCTGTCAATTTGTGGAAAAGTCTTTGGACATGACGCTAGACTCCATAAGACAAGAAACTCTCCTAGAAACTCCTTTGGCATTGAAAAAAACCAAAGTGGTGAAAAAAAGTATATGTATATATATCCAAGTGAAGCAAAAATCATTTTCTGTAAATGAGTATGTGTCTCTTTGTAACATGTTCAACGTATTCTTTACGATTTCAAAAGTACCCATGCAAAAGTTTGGCCACACCTACAATTTCTGCCTCAAACAGTTTATGAGAAAAAGTGCTCACAATCATGAGGAAAAAGTCAGGTCATGCAAATTCTAAAGGTTCATGAATCAAAGCGTCAACAATAAGAAGCCACTGGATCCTCTACAAAGCTGACCAGCAGTCTGAATAATTAATTGGTTTCTACCAAGCAGAAAAAGGCAATAGGAATATAAGTAAGCATTTTCAAGTCGCGCTTTCTCATTAAAAAACAGTCATAAATTAAGATTAAGTAGCTAAAAGAGTAAGTGGAGGTAAAGTTGAGGTCTGAGGGACAAGGAAATCTTTTCTGTAAGTGAAAATGTTACAAAGACCAATAAAAATCTTTTGATTAAAGAACTAGCCACAGCCTTGAGTCTTGATGGATGTGGACTGGCGAGAGATATCAACTGTACATGAGCTTCATCATGAGAAATCCTTTTCACAATGAAACTCTGCATCAAAGGAGTGCAGTGCATCTCAGAAAATAACTGCCTGGCAAACATTGACTCATGTTTGAATAAACTTACCGGATGATGAATTTGTTGAAAAAACAAATACCTTGCCAGTTGTGAGCCTCATGTGTAGATTGACAACATGTTTTACCGATATGTTATATTCAGTGGTACAGAGAACATTTCACTTATAGAGGGGAAAAAGATGTTTCATTGAACAATTGTTTTTTGGTGATTTGTTAACAGTGGTTGCTAGGTTTCAGTAAACGTAGCAGACATAAGAGACATAAAACAATGAGACTTGATAAATCAGTAAAACACCAGTTACCTTTCTGATGGCGTAGCATTAACATCACATCCATGCCATGAAAATGAATCTATAAAGTTATGCTTTTGTTCTGGTTGTGTGAAAAGATATGGAACAAAACATAAACCTTTTCACAAAGTGTTATTCGTTCACACAAAAACAATTGGAAAAACCCTGGACATCTCCAAAAACATGTTTTCTAAAGTTATTTATGCCACCTTTTCAGCCAGCGGTCTGGCTCATATGAGATAGAGCAGTATGTTGCCTACGACTATGATCTTGCTTGACACCCTTGCTTTAGACACTCAACTTCACTCCAAAAGAGCACTTACAACCAACACTACTTACTGGAGGCCATGAAACAAGGTAAACAACTACTTTCTCAAGTCTATCTCCTTTTGGTTAAATGAAATGGATGGTATGGAACTAGAAACATTCCTCAAATCATCAATAAATCAATCTTTCACTAAAATGAAGGATCATCATGCAAATCACTTTTACTATTCTGGAGAAATGTAAAATTCTGTTGCCGCTGCATAATTCAGGAAAGGTAAGATGTTCAGTACATAATGTGTTATTATTGTGCTATTTTAATGACTTTCATGTTCATTACATCTCGAGTAAACCAGCATGCATATAAAAGACAAAGGCTTTGACAACAAGGGTGCACAAGTCAAACACCGCAAATCCATTTTCTTTGGTTCTGAATGAATGTTACTTCTACTCTGGAAGGAATGTCTCGCATCTTCAAGCTAACCCACACAGTCAGAGATAACTCTGGGTATAACATTTTGTGTGCCTTTGTTTTATGTTTTAGTTTTGTGACTAAAAACTTTGCTGCAGAATATCTTAAAACCCCAAAAGCCAATAAAGTAAAATAACTCCATTTGCTCTTTGGATGGGTGTCGGAAAGTATGTTGTTCCCTTTTAGTTTCTCTTTATAGTTCCTCTCTCAAAATTTCTAGGTTATTGAAGATAAATTGATTCTCTAAAGATCATAAAAAAATGTGTCGACAACAATTCATCAAACATCAAGTTACTGTTTGAACTTCAATATAGTCCATTTCAAAGCCTCACTTCACAAGCAAGTATAAAAATTTGGAATCTCTACCCGTTTCAAGAGTAACAACACCTACCGTATGTCGCCAAACATCCCTCGAACAATCTGCTGCTTTGGACAAACGCCCACACATAATGTGCATCAACATAAATGTCAGTCCCACACCAAGGCTTCTGTCGACTGACAGTGATAACATGAAAATATCCAAAACATACCTTTCAATGACACAAGTCTACGAGTAGAGATACAGCCTCACTTTTTATCCACGGAAAGCTATTAATTTTCTTGGAGAGAGATGAAAGAGAGATGGAGGAATGGAGAAAAGATGGTCTGACAGACAAGAGAGTGCATATTAAAACAGGGACAACACTACACCGAGTATGAGGACACAACCTAATACAACACAGTCATCTACAGTATTAAACTTTAAAGTGCCTCAGCTGAAAGCAAATCAACCGAACTGAATCATTTATATTAAAAACAGTCAAAGAGTTCAATCAATATGTACAGATTAAAACTAGATGAAAAATGCAGCACTTTAAAGTCATTGTATTTATGGCACACAAGACGGAATGATCAAATGTAGTAACGTGAATGATGTGGATGAGGTTTAGTCTTGAGATAATAGATCTTTACAATGCTTACAGGAACTTGCAATTAATTATTGAGATTTGAAGGCCCTCACATTCAGAGGAGTGATATTATAGTTTGGTGAAATTCTTTTATCTACTAGAAAGAACAAAAAAAAAGAAAGAAAATCGAGAAAAGACCATGAAAAGCAATCCTCTGTGTCTTTCCAAATGGTACATTGATTTGACCTAAATAGCGCTGTTTACTGCATGAGCACTCTCAATGAGCTTTACTTGATAAGTCACAATCTCACACAAACACAAAGGTGCTTGCACACCACTGTGAGCAACTTGGACTTTGGTGTCTTGTCCATGAACACATCAACACATGGACAGAAAGAGATACAGATCGAACCGCCATACTCCAGACTGGAAAAACTATCCAACCGAAACCTCAATACAACCACATCATCGCTGGACTGCAGCTCAGAAACACCACCAGAACTATAATGAGTTATGTTAGTTTGAGAGCCACAATAATTGAAAATGTCCTTCTCATTTGGATTGGCAGAATGTGGTTACTCTAAAAGAATAAAACACAATAAAAAAAATCACACACACAAGCCTGTTTTACTGAAGTTAAGCAGGGCACTTTTACATCACAAAGTGACCAAGGCTATTTACAGCAATCACTACATGACGACTGTGACGACAAGATAATGTTTTTTCCAATACCTGAAGACTATCCTGCTGTAACCTTTCGCTTCTAGTGAATGGTCAGTCCAAGCTATAACTCATTACCATTTTTGTGTAAACTTACATTTTTACTTTCAATGGGCGAGAGGTCTTTTTACGTGCATTTTTTTTTTTTTTTTTTTTTTTACCAAGGATAATAAGCTATGTCGTTAAGGCCCAAAATTGTTTCCAGGTCTCACCATGGCATAGAAATGTACTTTGTGTGTTAGTCTATGACAAGATCAATAACTGGCATCTCTATACAGCATCTCATATAAATAGAAATAAATAATTTAACTTGACCTGAAACTTGCGTGGAAATAAAAGTACAGTAATAACACCTACTATATATTTAAATCAAAAATGTATCAATAAATAGTAATGTCAATTTTTCACGTTATGTTCGGCTAAACAAGTATATTGATTTTTACAATAACCATTAACGAGCCCCTTTGCAACAAGGTTAAGTCATGACTTAATGTTGGCATTTGCGGTGCTCAGTTTGTGGTTTAATTGGCCAGCAAATTAGCTTTGTGCAATGTTAGTCTTTAACGCCTGATTAAGAGTCATGATGTGGTATTTTTTTGCACAAAATAAAAACAACTAAAACTTTAAAATAATGAAAATGGAAATTCAGAAGTGACAACTACAACATTATTACATTATAAAACTGCTGTTTTCTGAGATAAACTAATTGAATTGTAAAAGTAGAAATGTCATTTGAACCAAATTGGTCAACTTGAATTAACCGTTGAAGTCACTAATGTCTAAATGTTACACTAAACAATGCTATATCTCAAAGACAGTCCAACACAGCTTTCCTTAGAGGTTTTACATGACGCTAAATCATGCATGTGTAAAATCACATTGACCTTTAGTTTGTCATTGATTTAGTAAGCGTGTGTCTGAATAAAAATTATTCACAATAATATAATGTTTTCATCAAAATCTTAACATCAACATTGCAAAGAAGGATGACAAAAACAGATGGACCATACAGGTGGAGCTTCATGTTTAACATTAGCACCACATGGTGCCTGATCAACGGACTTGTCTGGATATGTTGCCGGTTCTGGCCGAGCATGAAGCCACACATATGTCATGGTTCACTGGGAACAAGGAGGGTTTTTCCTCCTGCATGTCATTTGCACCACCTATAGTGTGACTAAGCCACACATCATTGGTCATGCACCACAATCATTTGTAGTTAGCATTTATATAGCTTATGTACCTTCTGTCTGACTGCACATGCAATGAGATGATTCCCACACGTTTCAATTGTGATGTGTTGGAGTTTTATCATTTCAAGTCGGAGGGTCTATCACACATAAAGAACCTTTGAAAAATTTCAATAAAACTAGACAATTGTCTTAAAACAATCACCCATTTCCTTCAATAATTTAACTCCATGATTCAGTCACAATAACAGTGATCTGCACTGAGACATCAAAGATCCCAGTGGGGCCTGGATTTTTTTGGAGAGTTAGTTTGGGCAGCAGAGCTTCTATGCCTTGATCGCTATTCCATCCCATTTTCCTCCTTAAAAAGAACTGCGTCCCTCTCAAAATTATTTCCAGGCAGACTGGTGGACTCTCAAAATACCTGCAGACGCTGCAGGTGATTTTCTCTTTCTGAAAGGGATTAATCAATTCAGTTTGGCAGCTTGTTTAAAGCCTCTTGATTTCAGCATAAACTATACATATGAAAGCAGGCAGTGCTAACGTGAAAATGAGAGTTAAAAAAATCCCAAAAATAATTTTTTAAAAAAGAAAAAAAAATTCTCGCACTAATCTTCAGTTGTTGACATGAGCAAGGCCACAGCAGCATCAAAGGAACGAACCCAGAAACATATTTAATCTCACCAAGTCCAGAGGGGGGAGGGTTTCGTTTCTCTGGGGTTTTGTTCTTGGCGAGGGGTTGTTTCAGGAACGAGTGGCCCTTATCAGGCACGGAGCAGCGAGAGATACCTGCGACAGCCGACATGTTTGAGGCCCAAGTGCTTAATCTTGGGTCTGTTCTAGAGAGCACTGAGGCACATCACTATAGCATGCAGGGAGTGACTACACACATTTCAAACCAGCCGATACTAAGAATGAAACAAGTAAAAGAAGAAGAAAAAGAAAAAGGAAAAAAAAAGAGCTTGAACTCGAGTTCACTGCTCTAATCGTATCAGAGATTTCTACAAACAAACATTGGTGAACTGTGATTGATGGGAGCACAGTTAATAGGACTCCCAACCCAACACTGTGTGAGGAGGGAGAGTGCCCAGGACCAGAGATCAATAGCAGCTCGGAAGCATGTTAGGGAATCATACTGAATCAGATTGATGACAGCTGGTGGTGATGTATTTGGCAATCTAATTTTAGCACAAAGTAACTCAGTGATAGTGCTGCCACACGACTGAACTCAATCCTCGTAGACCAACAGTGTCACAGCTGCGAGAGTGAATTGTGTTGTTTCTGCAGGTGTAGGTAGGGGCAGTGGTACAGTTTTGTGGGTTTTTTTTGTTTCTTTGATTCTTGATGCTTGGTGTATGCCATTAAAGTGCATTAAATTATTCATCCTTAGTGCAAGTCTCACAAATATTTCAGGCCCAAAAACCTCTTTTAGTGCACCGTCAGGCTTGGACATACACTTAGTGCGATTCCTCCAAATTGATATTGAAAGAATCAGACTAGAAGGTATCCTCAGTACAGCCTTCAATTGCACCCAATTGCACTTGGGGGGCAACCACTCATTGCTTTGTGCACACAACTGAAAATGATGGCAAATAATTCCTACCTCTCTTCCTCGAGTACAATCATCTCTGCCATGGAAAGCAGCCACAACGCAGGCAGAGCAGTCACATTCATTGCAAACACTCCCAGTGCTGTACGCTTGTATGCGTGTGTGAAAACATCTTGAATAAAGTAATCTGTATATATTATCCACTGTACACTCAATCTTTCCTGGAGACCACTTAATATACAGTATTCATTACTGGCCGTAATGCAGCTCTTTAAGGCAATGGGATATGAGAAATACTGAAAAACAAATTAGGCAAAAAACAAAATATTGTCAGTCCTTGGGTTAGCTGTTGCTGCATAAGCATTTTATATTAGAATCCATAAAAGAAAATTATGGATCATCACAGAGGTGTATATTAAAATTAAACACTTCAATGGTTCAATATTTCCTAATTGCTCGGTGTGCCAATTTTTCTTTTAAGAGGGACACAGCGCAGCATCACCAACTGGCCTTAGGTTTGTCTGCTGAATGAAGCTTGTTGGGGGATGGATGAATCCCTCCCCTGTTCTGGTTTCTTGAGCCAAGTCTGCATGACGGGGCCCTGAGCCCTCAGTCTGTGCCAGGTGGCAGCTGGGAGAGAGAGTCCCCGGCCAGGTTTCGGCAGCTCTCTCTCCGCTCCTCTGGCCTCCTCCGTCACCACTCGGGGAGCTCGACATCGACACTCCTGACCTGCAGATTGGTCCAAAATGTTGTGTCAAACTTTGGGTTTTTTTTTTTTCATTTCTTTATCTTTTCAGAAAGCTGTGAGCAAAGATATAATCAAAGCTGTGCTTTAGTAAATCATTCGTCTTCTGTCTCCTCATCTAAAATTAATTTGTGATGTGTTTGGTATGGACACCAGGAGGAAATGTTCTCTGCCCACACGAAGTGATGAAATTGTGTAACATTAATCAAAAATGAGATGCCTGTCGTCGGGGCCGGGTTATACGGTAGGTTCACTGCACACAAGTGCATACATTAACCAAGGGATCGCCATATTGGCAGTTTATTTCTGTAAGGTACTGTGCCAAAAAAAAAAAAAAAAAAAGAAAAGAAAACCGTTTCTTCAAACAATGAGGAAAATTCTCTGCCCTGGGCAGATTGCTCCCACTAGTGAGAGCAACCTCCACCACCTCGAACACAAGGAAAAATGACAGGCCCTTAACTGTTTTTAAAATAACAGTATGCCGCATCATGTTAAATCAAACTGCTCATAATGCTAATACAACATTTTCTGCATTATTTTGTCAGCGTGACGAAATAGAAGTGCTGAACAATAGATGACTCAGGGGAGCCGACACCATGCCAAACAGTTACCTAATCAATCACAGAGTTCTGCCCTTTTTTAATGGGCAGAATACATCAGTGATAAAAAAAAAAAAAAAAAATTAAATTAAAATAAAATAAAAATGATAGGTTGTCAAATGAAAGTTGAAACAAAAAAAAAGTTGAGGTGACTCTCAAGTTCCCCATAGTTTTAAACAGTGCTATACCAATAACCATGGCAAGACCTGTGGTGCAGTTTACTCCAATGTCAGTATTTAGATTTTGTAGTATTTAGACAAAGGCTTGTGCCATCAATCACACACACACACACACACACACACACACACACACGTTAAATGCACATAAAGTGTTGAAACTCCTGCAGGGAAGTGGTGACGTGAGAGAGGAACTAGTTGTGATCTACAACGTAAGGATTCAGTGGTGCTACGTCGAACATCTGTACCTGCTGAGTGCACTGCAATCTGTGCAGAGTATCTCCTAGGGGTGCTGCCTCCATCCAGCTAGCTGCTCACCCCTTCAAACTGACAGACAGACCTTTAGTCTGAGATGGAGACACTCTTCCCCCCTCTGAGACACTTGAAGAAAGATGTTTGCTTAACTCTGGGCCTCGGGCTTCACACATAGCTGCATGCTAACTTTAACCTTTGCTATATCAAGATAGCCCATGGTCGCCGTTCTGCTGAAGACGATAAACACTGTACTGTTCACTCACCTGTTGAATTTGGCTTTCTCAGGGCACATTGCATCACCCTAACATTTCATTTTATGATGCATTCTATCGTATCTGTCACCTGGTAATGACCTCATAGTTGACTAGAGAGGTGCTGCGTACCTCACCACTGCCGTTACACAATGAGTGGGAGAGGAAAAAAAATCAATTCACACCAGTACCGTCATTTTTGGGGGTTATATGATTTTTTTAATGTATTTGTTTTTCAAATGTAGATGCTTCATTTTAGTCTATGTTCAAAAGCTGGATTGAAAAAAAAGTTCGCGCTTTTCTCCAACAGAGGGCAAAATGTTTTTCTTCAACTATTTAGTAAATGTGAAGTCAAATTTGTTTGCAATATAAAATATTTAAACAGAAAACAGAGAATGGTGGACAGTCAGAGATAAAATCCCTACCATCACATACTAAATCTAATGTGTAGACACATTTTGGATTTTTTGCCTACTGCGGAATCATAACAAACCTCTCTGCCCACCTAGCAAGACACCATGCTGAGGCAAATGCGGAGCTAATAGCCAAATGTGCTGCAGCAGCAATGTCCACAGACATTCAAAGCAGCATTTCACAAACTACCCAGCAGCTCTGAAAAATCAAAACACAAAAATAGATCAATCGGTGACTTTATTTGCAAAATGTTTTTGATATTGTACATTTGTTTGCCTTTTTGACATGCGGTCAGGGTTTAAAAAGTGAGTTTTAATTTCACTATATAATGGAATATGTTATTTTAAAGACTCCTAAGTGTGTTATGTGCAGATAAATGTAGCAGTTTACTTCAGAGATTCTATATTTTCCGTTCATGCTGTCAGAAAGGCTTTAGATGTAAAACCTTCAGAAAACTCAATATTTTTGGATAATATTATTTTTTCATATGCAGGCTTTTGAAAAGTTCGAACAGAACTTTCAAATAAATTGCTACTGAATAACCCTTAAAAACATGTGATGTGCATATGTGCGTATGGCTCCGGATATAGACTGCACACATCATAATCATCGTTCAAATTTTTCACATGTTCTGGTGTTAAAAACAAAAAAACAAAAAAAAGAAACATTAACAAACCTGCCTTATATGCACTACAAGGCAGGTTGTGTCAGCAAATATGTTATTTTCATTAGCATATTTACCAATAAAAGCTTTCCTCCATTAATGATTTATCCTCACCCTTTTTTTTTTTTTAACAGCAGTCATTTCAGCATAGAGCTGCAAACAGCTCTCATATTCAACTCCGGCATTCAATCCCAGTTAAGAAAAATCTATAGATTCATAGCTCACATTTTACATTATGCGACATTTAAAAAAAAAATTCAAATGAACCCCCACTGCTCCCACATAATTAAGTCCGTCGACAACATTAACCAAAAAATAGATCATGTGGGTCAAAAATGTAGCTCCTCCTTTCATTGGTAATCAATGCTACAAGCCAATTTACAGCTCCGGGCTTTCACAACCTGATCCAATCCATTACTGATTCAATTGTTACCCATTAAGACTATGAGAGGTGATATTATAGGTGACACTAAGAAAAATCTAGTAGCTTCATTCAATAACTTTGTTCTATAAGAGTCAGCCCAGTACCACCATGACGCAGTCCACCATAATGAGGCACATGGGCACCGGTGCTCAGATACCTTTTGTAGCTGGAGGTCGCACTTCACCTCTGCCCTGAGATGGATGTAAAAGCTCCATGACAGTAACACTTAGTCGACATCACTAGATAGATGTGTCAGCTGTTTTAATGTCTTTTCATTGCTCATAAAAGACTAAATGCCATCCTGCAAAAAGTGCTGCCGAAGCAGCTCTGTGAAATCCTGCCGTGACTTCTGTGATGTTTAAAGTAATTCTTGGGAGGGAAAACAAGCATTGAGGTTTAATAGAAGTGCTTAATCTGCTCATGTAGTAACTGAACCTGACCTTCTCCAGCTGACTGTTCTGACAACTCGTCTCCTTTTCTGGCCAAGACAAACGCGTGAGGCAATAGTCAATAAAAAAGCACCTGGAGTATATTTTGTGGGACATGCATGCCAACAACCACAACGGCCATTTCTCTAGTTTTTTTTTTTTTTCTTTGCTGACTTCAACATGTCTGAGATGAAACACATTGCTGACGAGAGCATCAGATCCTGTTCAGAGCCCACTTCACCTCATGGACTTCTTTATTTCTGCTGTGTTTACTTATACCAAACTAGTTTTTTGCTGGAATCTACATGTGGTTTTTCCAATCACCGGGTGAAGACAGGGTGGGCCACTTTCCGTTTTGAGGATCCACAACTGCTGAGGTGGACAGGATGTGGAGGAAAATATTCACTACCCAGGAGGCTTCTTGCCTGAGGGCTCATTTTGTCTTAATGGTTTCCAGAAACAGATGAAAAACAGCTATGAAAACAGAATTAGGTCCAACCTTTGAAGGTCAACTGTTACTCTCCACCAACAGCTCAATTAAAATGACATCCTGATCTTCCTATAACGCCAACTCAAGGTGATGCACATGTATCAGAAACACTTCTCGGGGGAAGAAATGTCTTGGTTAAGAGGTGCAAACAATTTACATAATCTCCATTTGGTTGCAATTCATCATGTCCAGCAGCAATTTAGTGACCAATTTCCTGCTTCCAAGCCATCTATTAAATGAGTAAGGATACAGCAGCAACAGTAGGCAGTCTGAATGCTTGTGTCACAGTTCTGGTCTCAGCTCAGAGTTATTTTCACCTCTTCATCCACCTGCCTCCTGTCACAGCCCATCCACCCACCAGATGTCCTCTCGTGTTCGTCCTGGTTCCAGTACCTGATTCAGACGCCCACTTCCCTGATTTTCAATTCCCCCTTCAGCTGCAGTGTATCTATACCTAATATGTTGCTTTTTTTCTTCATTCAATCATTAAAAGTCTTTTTTTTTGCATTTTAGTTGTGACCTACCAATGACAGGTGTTTCATTCTGTTTTAGCTGCCTGACAGCCATACAGTACTGTGAGTCTACAGTTTCACTGTTAAATGCACTGTTACCTTTGATAAGATTAATCGAATAATATTCGCTGTAGATCTGTCAGAAAATATTCCTAAAAAGCCAAAACTGACATCCTTCATCTGGAGATACTTTTCATGACAGTCGATGGGAAACAAAGTGAACATATGGGAAGAAAAACAAACAAAAAAAAAAAATGTGCTTGCCTGGTTTTCATCTCCACTCAGGTTATCCTGTCTGATCTCATTATATGAAACATGACGATTTATTTAACCCGGCGGTGCAGAGGTAACAGAGTTGGAGAACGTGTTGGAACATTGCAGGTGATCACCCATTCAGTTAGCATCTGTGATCTCCGGAAAAAAACTAATCAGCCTAATGCAGGTGTTAAACCTCACACGGCAGAATCGCTGATGAATTCCTGAATAAGAGCAGAAATCTGTGAGGTTCCCACTTGCTTTTTGTGACCGTTTGGATAGTTTTCCCACTAGAGAAGGTGTGAAATCCTCATTGTTCCTGATGAGCAGGTATCAAGACTCCAGAACAGTTTACCCCTGGCCTGAAGAAAAGATGTGGACAAGTTTCAATGATAACGACATGCAGCCCTTGTAACGCTCACATTGACCCTCTCTTTGCCTTTTCCCTTGGGCAGCCTTGCCATAAACAATCTTCTCCGGCAGACACTTACGACATCCCAGCCACGTGTCCTGATCGTCAAGCTTTCATGATCGTGGCATTAATACAAGGCCTTTCTGCCTGCTTCAGCGATTCAGAGTTAGGAGCTTTGTCTTGCCATCTTCAGCCAGTGAAGCTGCCTGTGAGGAGTCTCGGGCACTTGAGGTGAAAACAGTAGCATTATTCATATGGCGATGACCAGTGATGCAAGTCTCACATGTAAACAGAAAAAAAGGTGGCTACAGCTGTATACATGTTCAGTTTTACTCGTGGTCATATGCTGTTTCAGTCAATGCCCCAGTCTGCCAAAAGCAATGCTGGTCTTGCCAATTGCTGCAACGCTAACCGCCTGGCGGTGACGATTCAATGCATTTAGAACAGTCTTTATCACATGACATGATTACGAGATGCATGCATATAGTTTTTGCATCGCAAGTATTTTGCTTGGTAATAACCATTATTACAGTGTTGTAGCAGAAGAAAGAATAAGCTGTCGGAGCTGCAAGTTTCCCTTTACACGCTGTGAAAAACATTTCTCTCATTTCCATAATCTTGCAAAGTATGCCTGGATAAAAACAAAACAATCATAAGCACAGAAGAGAAAACCAAAGCAACACATCAGCTATAGGATTACATTTGGTTTTATAAGCTTCTTGGTAACACAACCGTTTGATTTTAGTCATTCTACATAAGGAAGGAAAAGATGAAATATGCACATCTCAAAAGTTGAATATCTCAGTTTTAATTAATATTTTGCAAAAGATTAAAAAAAGAAAGCAGTGACGTGATAGTGGAACTATGCATTTCCATCCATATATAAACCAAAAATGTAAAACACTGACTAAAACAATGGCTATAATGCAGTTCAAGTAAAATCGGTGCCCAAGAACAAGAAGAGACTAATCTCATTCAGTAGATATTTTCTGACATCTCAAAGCTCTTACACACCTACAGAGAACATTTTAAAGCGCCCTTACTGGTTTAATTGCCCTCTTGTTGAAGAGTAAAGCAACCTTAATGTGCAAAATCAAAGGGTTCCGCGCACAAAGAGCTGAGTCAGTTTGCCGTATGTAATCCATATTTAAAAAAAAAAAAAAAATCAATTCATGTTTTCTCACATTTCTTCCAAAACAACATTTTTTAAGAGGCTATTATGAAACTGAACAATACAGCAAAAACAAACTTAATTATACTTTTTTGTCATTTGCAATATATCTGTGAACAATGTTGAAAAAAACTGTTTTTTGGATAAATGATAATCAACATTAGACATCTCCACTATCTCACAATCTAATTGTATTCCATTCTGATCTCGTCTCCATTTATTCAGCATCCACGTTGTTTAATTTAACTAAGGGTAGCAGAGGCGCTGGAGCCGATTCCAGCCGACTGTGAGACGAGGTAGGATTCACCCTGGACAGATTTCCAGTCTATCACAGGGAAATGGGAGAAGGGAGAGAACCATGCGCACACATTCACTATCATATCTCCGGGCAATTTGCAGTCAAGAATTAACCTTAAATGCATGTTTATACAAGGAGGGTGGAATCTGGAGCCTTCAGAGATATCCGATGCACAAATAGGGTTGAACATCAATGCCACACAAAGCGGCTCCCAAACCCGGACGTAGAGTGCTAACCACTGCTCCACCATGAAACAAAACTGAAGAGGTTCAATCAGGAGAACTTATGGAAGCATTTAAGACTAATTTCTTCTGGTCATTATAATGCCTACAGATAGAGAATGA
>OMNM01034137.1:0-16249 GCA_900302745.1 Parablennius parvicornis | reverse complement strand
CGGGAGTCTGTGGATGTTGGAGGTGATGGCTTTGAGGACTCTGTCCGTCAGGTTCTTCAGGTTAATGATGGCGATGTCGATGCGTCTCTGAACTTCAGGGTGAGATAAGGCCTCTTCGGCAGAAACCTCGTATGGCAGCGAACTGGACAGAGAGATTGGTGGGGGACGGGTGAGACAGAGGGGTGAGAGATGGGTGAGATGGACTGGCTTTCAGCTCTGACCTTTTCTGTCCGGTCTGGGTCTCGGTCTGATTGATCCATGTCTTGTAGACGTCCAGCGGGTCGGTCCTGATGGTGAGGGTCCGGTCCAGGAGGACATCCCTCAGAGCAGGACCCAGCATCTCCCGCAGGGTGTTCTGACCACGAGCATGACGGTAGAAGTTCACCAACATCTTCATGACTGTGGGATTCCCTGTGACCACGTCCTGAGGCCGGTCTACTTTCAGTCTGACAGCAAAAAACAGGGGGGTGGGTGGGTCATCAAACAGTCACGGAGTGACATCACACAAGTACGGTTGGGAGGGCTGACCTGATCTCGTATCGCAGCGACTCGGTGAAGAGCTGCAGCAGCAGGTAGCCCTCACGACGGTCTGATCCGTAGTTGAACAAACTGAAGATCAACATTTCCATGAAGGAGGTGGAGCGACACTGAGGCATCAGGAAGATCAGCTGGGCCAGGTACAGAGGCTGCGTCTGAGACATGCATACACTGCGTTAAGTACAGCAGGTACAACAGTTGCATGTGTGTGAGTGTGTGTGTGTGCGTTACCTGCAGAAGGTAGAACAGGTGCTGGTAGGCTTCCAGTCGGTCCCTCCGCTCACGGCTCAGAGCCTTCAGTCCTTTACTTTTCTCCACATCCATCATGTCCGACAGCTGCTCCTTGTTCTTCTTTGTTAGTTTCTTACAGTGTGACACCACTTCCTGCATGAACACGCACACAGATGTGTAGCAGCGCTACAGGTGTGGAACAGGAAAGTAGCAGGTCTGGGTTTTTGGTTGGGCTGTCACCTGCAGCGTGGCTCGGTTGCGGACGAGCAGGCCAATCTTCAGATCCATCAGGTCCAGGTCTGCCTCCAGCTGCCGGTTGAAGCGAATGCTCCTCACCACCTCCTCCCTCAGACGGAGAAGCTCCGCCTCCTCTCTGATGTCACTGTCGCCGAGGTCCAGTAAATGAACGAACTTCCTGACCACGGACAGTGGGGGTGTGGCAGAGTGCACTGAGACAGATGAGGAGGTGGAGCTTAGTGACGACTCACAGGTCCTCCTCCACTCACCTCCACTTGTGAACAATCAGTCGACTTACCCAGCATCCTGTACTGCTCACGAGCTCTGTTGGCTCTGAAGAACGCCTGAATCTTTATCACGGCGGCAATCTGTGGACACATGCCGTTACAATGAAAAACATCTGCTTTCTGACTCTCCAGAGTTGTGCACAGAGAATAAACAAACGGCTAGCAACTAACTGCAAGACGGACGTCAAAGCACTGAACTCACGTTGCGTCTGAAGAAACGAAGTCGAGCTCGATAACTTCTTCTCTGCAGCCACATCTTCACAAATGACTGGATCTGCTCACAAATACAACCAGTGGAAGAGAGGACAGTTTCAGCGGTGGCCAATCAAAACCATGGGAAAACAGGCGGAGACAAGCAGCCGTTACCGTGACAACAGCTCTGGACTGGGAACGGAGGAAAGCCAGGCGGCGGCGATATGCCCTCTGCTGGACGAACATCCTCCAGTAAGCCTGAAGGCACAAAACCGGGGACTGTTGGGACACAGGCGTCACACCTCAAGATGTGGTTCTGGTGGATCCACTCATCTCACCTGGATTGTGATGACTGCGGGCGTCTGACTCAGCAGGTAGCGACGTCGAGCCTCCAGCCGCCTTCTTACCAAGAACCCTCGACATCGAGCCTGCAGCATAACGAGCAGCGCTTCACTGCTCCGCCACAGTGCGCCACGCTGGTGCCGCGCCGTTACGTTGGCCACCACCTCCTGCAAGGGAATCACACGGTGTCACATGACAGGGGATAACACTTCAAGTGTGTGTTTGTGCGTTCGTGCAAGACCTGTATCTGGTGTTGGTCCATGAACATGGAGTTGTGTTTGAAGTCGTTGGGTCGCTGCCAGCTTCCCTCAAGTTTGTTCAGGTGGAAATAATAAAAAGAGTCATCCTGCAGCCGCACACGCACCCAGGAACTCCTGTTGTCACCTACAAACACACACACACCTTTTACCTCTTGTGTCGGTGGTGTTACCCGTGTGTATATGTGTGTGCGATGTTACCTGTGTTGGTGCGGTGTGTTTGCAGCGCTCTCAGCTCTCTCTGGTACTCTGCAGCACACTCTGATAGAACTCCTCTCACCTCCATGTCAGGAAGAGACAAAACTCTCAGGGTCTGTTTGTCTCTGTTCTCCTTCACAGCCTGATTCACTGCGGCCAGCCACAAACACACTGCAGACACACAACAATAACACAATCAGTGACAACACACTGGAAACACACGAAAGGTTTTAGGCCCCAGGTCCAAGACAACGTTTCACATGAAAACGCATCATTTTTGTGCTTCTCTTTCAGAAACATTTTCGCTTTTGCACAACAGCAAAAACGCTGAAAAAGATATAGTTAGTATGGCAGGCCACTAGTGGGTGCCGTTTTTGTAATGAAACCAGACGTGGGTATAGAACAAAACACTATCAACATTAACAATGGGAGAACAGGGACATTGACTGACAACGGAAGTTGGATTATTACAGTGACTGTCAACAATAAAACTACAAAGTCCCGGGAGAGAATGGACTAGGAGTCATGACACTCTGGAGGAAACATTCTTATTGTCCGTCTACTGAGCATGTGCAGAAGAACTATTGTGTGCAGCTGTTGTGCACACATGCATTACAAAGTTAAAAAAAAAGTTGCATTTTCAGTGACTCCAAGCACCATTGTCACATACTTGAGAACCAAAAACACAAGTTTTCGTATTCTCTTCCTGTGGGCCACAGACACTCTCCAGAGGTCCAAACACATACTCACACTTCAGAGCCTTCTGACTCTCATGATTGGCTCTCCGCACGGCTTCCTGAATATCAGCCAACCACAGCTCAGCTCCGGGATCTCTGCTCACCTGATTGACAAGGAGGACACCATGTTTATGTTAGGACAGAGCTCCTGGGTTCATTGTAAACACAAGGCGAGGTGGACCACATCACGTGCAGTTACCTGAGCTTTGTGCTGCTGGGCTCTGGTCAGCAGCGTCAGGTACCTACAGGTGTGTTCGGGTAAAACTTGCTCCACTCCACAGGAAGGCAGCTGCAGAGCAGACAGCAGCTGCTGGACGTCTCTTCGAATCACGGCCTTGTTAATCAGCCCCACCGCCAGCAGCTCTGCGGTCAGACAGAGGTCAGACAGACAACACAGGCCAACCGGACTGTCAATCTGCGAGTGTCCTTTACGTACGTTGATGCTCATCCTGCGCCGAGTTGTTGACAAAGAGGATTCCTTCCTGCAGTTGATTCCAAGTGAGCATGTCCCCGCCCACTTGCTGCTTCATACCAATCAGACGCTCAAAGTACCTAGACAACAATGCCACAGTTCTCAGCATCTGCAGGTGTGTGGTCACAGGTGTGTGGAAAAGGTGAAGGCCTCATTTACACGTGTTCAAGTGAAAACGTCAAAGCTTTGTTGCATTTTGAAGGCTTGCTTATGCAACAACCCTGGAGACGATGAAATTGCGCTTGCATTTTACATTCCTCAATGTGAAACTTTTGACGTGAAACAATGACGTTTTCAGTTGATCGTTGTGTAAACGGAGCCTCGGCGTCTCACTTGTGAAGCAGGTCGGGGTCTACATCAGAGAGTCCTGCAGAAGGATTGACCAATGAGCTGCTGAACTGCTGCGAATGCTTCGCCTTAAGGGCCTGATTGATGAGTGCGACAGCAGAGAGCATCTCCACAGCAACATACAGCTCCTCCAAGTGCAACTCCCCCTGTATCACATGAAAAACAAGTTAATTCAACTCAGATTTATATGTTCATCTAGACTACAGCAGAAAGATGGCGAAACAACATATTTGGTTCTTTTCTGTTAAAGCAACAGAGCAGTTAATAATTGGGGAAGTTTCTGGTCTTGGGCTCTGTCTCGGATGCAGTTACCTCAGGTGTCCGTCTCTGCAGCATCCGTAATTCTCTGTGATAGAGCGCTGCAGCAAAAGGAAACACTTCGGGCAGCTGGAGGTCAGAGTTCATCAGGCAGCTGACTGTGTGTCTGGCATCGTTGCTGTGCAGGGATTCATTTATACTATGCAGCGCTGCGTGCACTGAAAACAACACACACAGATAGTAAGCCGGTGTTTCTGTGGCAGGTAAAAACACATGTAGGTGCAGAGAGGCAAAGTCTCACCGTTTACAGCTCTCTGAGCGTCCCGGTTGGCCACGGAAACACCTTCCTGCAGCTCGTCAGGCTCCAGAGGATCAACAGAGCCCTGGTCCTGAGGTCAAAGGTTACCGTGACAGAGAGGACATTTTTTAAATACTGCAGTTCTGACACTGACACAAAGTGAGAAATCTATTGTCCCAAGACATGGGCTACCTGCTCACTGGCATATATTTTTAATGTGTGTTTGCGTAGTGTGTACCAAAGCCTTCTGTTGTCGATCTGTGGTCAGCTGTTCCAGGTACCAGGGGCCGTTGCAGGTACGAAGGCCTCTGAGGGTCAAACATGGCAGCTGCAGTGCCGACAGTAGAGTCAGCTCGTCTGCAGCGTCCAGAGCTTCATCCACCTGCTCCAGAGCCGAGCGAACTGAGACACACAGACAATCATTAGCGACCACCAGTAACCAGCGGTTACCCACTAAGGGGGCGGAGCCAAAGTCTTACCGTTACAGATGTTGACTTGCTGCTGGATCTCTTTCTGAGTCAGATACTCCTCATACATGTCTTTATCATGGGAGTCCAAGGCCTGAAAGACACACACATTAATCGGCTCTGATCGGTGTAAAACAGCTTAGTAACAGCAATGAACTGAAAGCATCTCGAGTAAGCATTAGGATCTCACCGTGGCGCGTTCGGCCTTCTTGCTGCGCGCCTGTTTCAGCAGCTCCTGGTAGATGCCCATCAGCTCCTCGTGCAGGTCGGTGAGCAGCGCCGCAGGGTTCCTCAGAGCCACCGCTGTCACACTCACGTCTCCTTTGTCCAGCGCCTTATTGATGGCGACCACAGCTGCATGGACTGATGGGAGAGATCGCAGGTTACTCCTGAAAACCTTCAAGTGAGCTCACAGCCAATCAGAGCACTGCTTCCCACCTGCAGCTTCGTCCACCGACAGCTCATTGGCCAGGATCCCTCCAATCTTATTGAAGACGGGCATCTGGATCCCGTATTTATCCAACTCCAGCTTCATGTTGGTGATTTCCTCCTCTGCAAACACCACACACACCATTGTCAGTCACCATTGGTTCAGTCACAGGGATGCAAGACTCGTTCTGTACCTTTATATTTACCTGTAAACTTGACTTTTCCATAGAGATCGTGAATCTGCGGAGCCAATCCCAGTCGGTAGAGGTAGAGACTGCAAAGACGCACAGTGGTCAACACAGACAGACCGAGACCAACAGAACAGAACAGACACAGACGCTCACCTGAGTGCATGGATGCAGTAAATGGCTCTTGGCATGTTCTTCTTGTCATACACGTCTGTAGTTTCAGGATGAAAAATCTGCCAATATAAACAACACCATCAACATCACAAACACCATCATAGACAATATCATCATAAATCACACAAAAAGTGTTATTGTTTATAATGGTGCCATCAAAAACAACATCACCGTCAAACACACAAACACCACCACTAATGACACTGTCAACAAGAGCCGGTTCATGTTCTGTCCAATCAGAGAGCTCACTGACCGTGGGCAGTCCCACCGTCGTCATGGCGTTCCTCCAGTGGTTGATGTTGTCAGTATGGCGGAACTGCAGTCCCACCGACTGAATGCAGCAGACACAACAACAGCAGAAATGTTTAGATTAGATATTGATGCATTCTTATTCTTTTCTAAATAAACATTTTAAATGCCAAATTCTTCTATGGAGAACTCCAAACCCAACAACCTCAGCAGCAATTTGTGAATTGCTGAATGGTGAATAGGGCAATAACCAAAGCAACCTGACAGAACATTATATATGCATTCTAGGAAACAGTCTATTAACTTGCAGATTATACACAAATCTATTTATTTATGAAACCAGATGATACTGATCAACTTGTTAAACTAGAAGTTTGTCTTAAAGAAAAATCTGGATGAGCTGTAATTTCTGTTCATGAACTCAGATAAAACTGTTATTAAAGTTATTATATATGGCCCCAAAAAAATCTGAGAGAGAAATTATCTAAAAACATAGTAACACTGGATGTTTTACATTGACCTCCAGTCTTCCTGTGAAGTTGACCAGGACTTATCCTTCAAATCCCATATTAAACAAGTCTGCAAGACTGCTGTTGTTTTTTTTTTTTTAAGTAGAATGGGAGGCAGAGCTTTCAGCTCTCAGGCTCCTCTCATGTGGACCCAGTTTCAATTAGTGAGGCTGACACAGCCCCTACTTTTAATTTTAGACTTAAAACTTTTCTAATCAATAGATCTTACAGTTAGGTCTGCTTCAGGACACTCTGGACCATTTTCTAGTGAAGCTGCTATAGGTTTAGCTTTTTAGGTTTTGCCGTTAGGCGTGTCATGTGACCTGGTATCGCAGCTGATCAGGGTCAAATATCTTCTTCAGAGGAACTGCCTTTGGAGCGAAGCGATGACCCAGCTTGGCGAGAACAACTCCATTCCTCAGCGCCTCCTCAAGCTCGGTCGGAGCCGGAAGCGCCACCCCCAAACATGCCTCAATCCACCTGAGAAGGCAACAAGGTGAGGTGAGAGCAGATTAGGCTCGTAGTACTCACATCCAGGCTGACAGGCCACACGTATATCTGTCTAAATATCTATAGATATACTAATAAACATTATCAGCAGGTTTCTTCTGCTTGGATCAGAGTCACTGCTTTCAGACAGTACTGATGAACACACACACTCATATATATACACACACTGACCTCTTGGCCTCCTCCAGTCTACACAGGTACTGATAGGCCACATTCTGGATCCTCTGTTCATCCATCTGCTCTGCTGTCAGACGCTCATCTACATACCATGAAACACAAGAAAGACACCATGAGACACACAAGAAACACACCATAAAACAGGCACACACTCCACGAAAGACACACGCATACATGCACACATACACACCACGAAACAAACACTCACAGTGGCTCTGGGCAGCGGGCTCCGCCATGTCGCTGATCCGCTCGGTGTGTCGGGCCGTAAGACCGACTGTCGAGTGCCCTGGTTTCCGCAGCGTTTGCGGATTGTTTTTTAGATAAACCACAAGAAAAGTGACGACGAGTCGCCCAAACCTCCAAACTGTCTGCAGCTGACTCCTGTCACAGTTTAAAAACTGCCGCCTTTACTTGATTGGTCCAACTGCTTCTGCTGGTCTCTGATTGGTCCAACTGTCTGTTGCTGGTCTCTGATTGGTCCAACTGTCTGTCGTCACAGCTGCAAGGCCACGACGGAGAAATGGACAGCAAATAAAAGATTTACAAAATCAAAGTATATGGACAATAATAATAAATATGAAAAGCAGTAACAATAAAAAACAATAATATTATGCAAACAAGACAATAACTGTGGCTCTATTTTACATTCTAATGCAGAAAGACAAAATAAGATGAATCACTACAAGTAGAAATGAACCTCAAACCTTTTTAAACTATTGTATTTTCACACCATTTTCTGGATCATTTACATTTGTGCTTTTAAAGTAACACAAAAAAACAGGATTTCTATGTAGTTGCATGATGTGAAAAATAGAACATATGTAGAATGTAAATATAGTTAGGAACTGAAGAGATTGAATTTATAATGATCGTTGGAAAAGGTGCTTGAGACACATTAGAACATGATTCATTATGTATCTATTCATATCAAACATTGTAATAGTGATGATGTTTCAGCCCATTGAACTCATTGTCCATAGTCATTTCCTGTGTTTTTGATGTGCATGTGTTGTTGTTACTGGAAAATGAAGTGGACACAATCACAGGCAGCCAACTTCTCTCATCAATACCAGTTGGAGACTCTGAGACTCCAGAGATCCCATGGCATGCGTCAGTTCACAGAATAAAGTTTATGGAAGAGCTTTTGGAAGGTTTACATTGCATTCTGGGAGCAGTTTCTGGAGCAATGTGAGGGAGAAACCAAGCCAGTCCAAAGGCTGAAGCAAGATTTCTGCAGTGCCAAATGGAAAGATCTGTGTCAAAGGGTATTTAGACCTTGCAGTTTTGTTAATTAGGCTGGTATTGAAGGCTGTGATTCGTAAAGACATTGTTATGACATAACTTTTAAAATACCTCTCACCTGTTGAGACAGTTCTCTAAGGCACAGTGATGAAAGATTTCTCGAGGATGGGTTCTCATACCCTACCCCAAAAGAACGATGTGAGGGCCATCATTGAAACGATGGCTTCTAAAATATTCTATTAATGTATGTAGCTGAATGCTTTCATACACCCATGGGAAATGTACTTCTGAAACAGATGAAGAAAAGTAGTGTAATCTCCATTTGCATCAAAGATCAGACTAAAAATCTGACTGAATCAATTGGCACCAATGAGGTGATCTACAACTTTTCCTCACTATCTGTGTGGACCAACATATCTGGGTTACAATCCCTCAACAGGTTTTTCCAACTGAAACACCGAGTGATGATGGTTGAGACTTTAGCTTCACCATCAGCAGGATTTGTTTTGGTTGAGGATTAATTGTGAAAATATCTCTCCGCAACAGAAGGGGGCGGTAAAGGTCTGGAACACTGAAGAAGAAATACGCGAAGAAGTGAAGCAGAAAACATGGCGGGGAAGTAAACAGACACACGGGGGACTGTGACCGGAGAGTTTCCAATCTCCCGGTTCTGTGTGAGTTGCTGGCTCCGGTGCTCCGCTGTGTTTGGTTGCAGTGCTGTCTGGTGAGTTCAGGGTCCCCGTGCTGTTTATGGTGCATTCAGGGTCCCGTGTTTATTATGATGAGTTCAGGGTCCCGTGTAGGTTGCAGTTAGTTAGGGTCCAGTGTTGATTGTTATGAGTTCAGGCCCCGTGTTGGTTGTGGTGAGTTCAGGGTCCCGTGTTCTTTGTGGTGCATTCAGGATCCCGTGTTATTTATAGTGCATTCAGGGCCTCGTGCTGTTCCTGGAGCATTCCGGGTCTTGTGCCGTTTGTGGTGAGTTCAGGGTCTCGTTTTGCTTTTGATGAGTTCAGGGTCTCGATTTGTTCCTGGTGAGTTTAGGGTCCTGTGCTTTCTGTCGTTAGTGTAAAGGAGAAAATGAGTTGATGGCTTCAACAAGTAGGCTCTTTCTGTCATATTGGATCAGTCAGTGTGATCAATTAGTTACCATGGTATGACACCTGGTTTGCTGAGTGAAGATTGCACGGTATCTGTCAGGGGGAAAAAAAGAAATTTCTCAGTGAAACTGCATCACATATGGTCTTGTTTCTCCTCTGTTGTTTCTTGTCCCAGGTGTCAGGTCCTCCTCCAGCCAGCCTCATCCAGTCATTCTGGTCCTGGTTCAGATTGTGTTTCTGGTCTGTGGAGCAGCCCTGATGGCGGGCCGTGGGCGGGGCCACAGGGGCTTCAACGTGGACTCGGCAGTTCTCAGCAGAGGAGAAGGTCTACCTGCTGGCCTGCAGCAGCCCACGCCTGTGTTCCCTGTGAGACCTCAACACACCTGAATCTTGTGACTGTCCTGGCAGCAGTGCACTCTAGGATGTGTAGTTTATTGCTGTGGTCTTGTCCAGGTGATGGAGCAGAAGCCCCTCCCACTGACAGGTGGTGAGGAGGCGGAGTATCTATTGGCTCTGAAGCAGGACTTCAGAGGAGCCATGAAGAGTCTGCCCTGCTTCATCCAGCCAGCTGCTGCACACCGAGGTCAAACAAAACACACACATAATACACAATAGTACACACATTTATTTGTTTGTGTAATCCGTGTGGTTGTGTCTCTGTGCAGATGTGGAGCGTTATTCTGATAAATATCACAGTAGCGAGCAGACGGACGACCTGTTGGACTGGACTCCGGGTGAGACTCCGCCCCCTCGTTCACAACTTCATCACCTCATCCTCCATCATCTTTTTTTCTTGCGACTCCACTGGCATCAGTATATTAGTGTGGCCAGATGGTGGCACTGTAATCAACTATATGTCACATCTGAACATCAGAAAACTTTTCAGTTTCTTTCCTGGGATTGATCTCTCCTGGAGTTGTGTTGCATGAGATGATCTCGGCCTCAGCCAGCTCTTGTAGTTTACTTTGTGTGGTCGCTCTTGTTGTCATTTCAGACTGGAAGAGATTTCCTAAAGAGTTGCGAATTCATGTCAAGAAACCTTCTAGAGTGGGTCAGTACAGCGATTACTCTTTGTGTTGTGATGGCACTGCACTGTAATAGTAGTGTACCTAAATTACCTTGTAATGTGATCACACAATGTAGTCTGTTCAGTTAGCAGGAAGTGATGACAATAAATACTCAGTTTCTATCTGGACTGTTTCTACACTGCTAACATAACAAGCTACATTCTGTGTGTCTGTGTCTGTGTCTGTGTCTGTGTCTGTGTCTGTGTCTGTGTGTCCGTGTGTGTTCTCAGGTGTGTCACTCAAAAGTGAGCCAGAAAAGAAAAAGAAGAAAGTGAAAGAGAAGGAAGAGGTGCTACTCAAACTGGAGGTAACCCACATAAATAATGATACACACTTGGAGCACACACCTGTGACTAGCTTTAGCACGCACCTAGAGTACACACTTGTGGCAAACACCTGTCACTCACAAGTGTAACGCACATGTTGTATAACTGTGACACACATCTTAAACATGTGACAGACCCTGGAGAAGAAGGAGGAGCAGGAGAGTTCAGAGGAAGAGGAAGGGCAGGAGAAGAAGAAGCAGCAGGAGGAGGAAGAGGCCGACGCGGAGGAGGAGTACGATGAAGAGGAGTTTGAGGAGGTGAAAAGCTTATTTGTATTATCATGTATAGTTAAAATTAGTTTCACAGGTCAAAATGGCTTGAAAATCAAACTGAATTGAACTGGTTTAATTGGTCTGAGCCAGTTCTTTTGGTCAAAAGTAGTTCAAATTGGTTGTTTCTCATAAAACTACATAAAACTGGTTAAACATATTAGAACTAGGTCCAGTTAAACAAGTAAATCTGGTTTAAACTAGTCGAAGCTGGTTAAACCGAGTAAGACCAGTAAAACAGTCAAGAAAGTTACAAATAGTTGTAAGTTGTTGTAAATAGTTGAAAGCTAATATGGGCAAAACCAGTTAAATTGAGGGAAGAATTCTTTTAAAACTGGTTTAATGGTTTTGAAACCCTGACTGAACTGAACATGGTTAAAACTGTTCATATTGGTAAAAAGAAAAGCAGTCACAACTGGTTGAAAAGTTTGAAGTGTTTCATAGTAGTTAAACTGACAAAACCAATAAAATCTGATTAAAAGTTAAAAACAGATGAATTACTTAAAGGTGGTTGAGACTCGTTGAGCTGATGCCGCGGCGACACGCTGACTGCACCTTTGGGTTTCAGGAGACCGATTACATCATGTCGTACTTTGATAATGGCGAGGAGTTCGGAGGAGACAGCGACGACAACATGGACGAGGCCATTTACTGAAACACTGCGACCACCAATCAGGAGCCAGCCGGGCTCCAATTGGCCCGGTTGTCTGTGGAGGATTTTATTGATTGTACGATGGAAAAAAAAGTCACTTTGCGCTTTTATTGTTGTTCTTATATGTCTTTTTAATGAAACGTCCTGATTGGCAGCATGTTGATGTCTGACAGGAGTAATTGGATTACTTCTGCAGCAGATTTCACCCTCTGGAGCCTGAACATCATTTAAAATGCACTGATCCTAAGAAACGTTCATATTTCATGTTTTTATGTATGTTAATGCAGATCTTAATCTCTATGTTTTATATGACCTGAAAAAAAAGTTTCTTTGTAAAACAGGTTTTTATCACACATGTGAACCAATAAACAAAGTGAATCCGTCACTTCCTGATGATATGGTTTACATTTTCTTATCTGGTGCAGTTTCACTTCAATTGCAGTTTTTTTTTCTGAAAACGTTTTAATAAGAACTGTCGCTTTGGAAAGTTTTCCAGCAACTTTAGGTCAGTAAAGATGTGCTGCAAAGAGAGTGGGCTCTCTTTGCAGCACATGAGAGTGGGCAGCATGTGCAGTCCCTCGAGAGACAGGCCTGCAGCTGCAATGGAGAGACAGAAATAGTGACAAAATTCCAGAATACACACTCACTGATAATGACAACACACATATAAATATGCCCACTGATACAACACACACACCCCCCTCACATACATTACATACCCCTGTTCCTGACACAGACAGCTGTGACTTGACTGAAAAACACCCGGACGATGACGACATGGCAGAAAACGACTCCTCTCTCAGTTTTCTAAATTTCTTTCACGGGATAAACTAAACTTGTACAGAGAATAAACAACTTTGTAGACAAGCTTTATGGAAGACCATCTGTGGATGTGAAAGACTTCTAAGAATCATAAATTATGTCTCAAAAATTTGACAGGCCAGTTGTGATGAAAGACTAAAGAAATACAGACTAAGCCTCTATGCAGAATGATTAAAAAAAAGTATAATCTACTCTTTTTAGATGTGGTTTAAGATCTTTACTTAATTTACCTCTAAAATTGCTGCCTTCAATATGAATGGAAGGAGACACGGAGAGGAGCGAGCATCAGCACTGACATTTGAGCTCAACACAGATTAAGATGAATGGATGTCATCCTCCAAAGGAGACACACAGCTCAGCAGATAACGAAACAAACTGGCTCTTGAGTTTGAGATGGGCAACCTTCTTTAGTCATGATACAAACTCCAGTGCAGGAGTGGTAGGATTGGTTTCACCTCATCTGTGTCACGCAGGTATCTCAGCCTAAGCCAGTTGGTACAGACTCTCTTTCTCTCTCTCTCTCTCTCTCTAATCTAGTTGTGGCTATTTGCTTTCTCTGTCTCTGTCTTGTTCTTTTGTCTCTATTCCTTGACCCCAACTGGAACTGGAAGAAACGCCGCCTCTGAGTCCAATTCTGCAGAGTTCTTCCTGCTAAAAGAGTCCTTTTCTTTCCACTATCTCCAAATCCAAGATCCAAAGCCATAAATCAGGCAAGTACCAGGATATAGAACCAGGAGGTGAAGTGGACTTTGGATCATAAGTTCGCAGGTTGGAATTCCACAGTGGTTAGGTCACCACTGTGGGTCCCCAAGCAAAACCCTTGAACCCATCAGCTCCCGAGAGTGCCCTAACGTGACTTCCCACCACACCTTAGAAATAGGATTTGTAAATGGAGAAAAAAAAATAAGTAATGAAGTTTGATGAGCTTAAGTTTAATTTGGGAGTGCCCCCTGAAGTTGATTGGTCTGTCCTTTGCCCTGCTTTCTATCTGCAGGTGCAGCTTCTAAATATGGACGTGTGTGTATACGCAATATGATCTGTTGTTTACTTCAACTGCAGCTGTTCATATTGTATCTTTAGAATGACTCAACACACACTTACACTATGACACACACATACACTGTAACACACACATTCACACTCCGCAACACACAGGGAAAGTTGCAGGTTCAATTCCCAAACCCACTCCTGTTCACATCAGTGTCCTTGAGCAAGGCACCAGGCCTCAACCTGCTTCCAATGAATAGACTGAGCACCTTACATGGCAGCAACCTCCATGGATGTGTATGTATGTGGGACTGTGATAAACCATGTCAAGCTCTTTAGGGGCTCAAATAGTGGAAACGCGCAAAGCTCCATTCATCAGTAAGTGAGTCTGTTTATTTTATATGTGAAGGTGAACAAAGCTGATAGACAAGGCACAAACGGATTAAAAGATGTAAAATTCTTTATTGTGACAGTAAAAATATAAAAATATGTACAATGTCACTTCTTGTCATCCAGTAAAAAAACAATCAAGAAATACAAAAAAATATAATTTGCAGGTACAGTGTCATCTACAGAAAGTGCCAACATGTCGAGTAACTTACAAAAAGAAACAATTGCTGAGTCACTTGCAGAAAATTGCTGAGTCACTGACAGAAAACTGCTGAGATACTAACTGAAAACCGCCGAGTGACCGACTGAAAACTGCTGAGTTACTGACCGAAAACTGCTGAGGCACTGGCAGAAAACTACTCAGTCACTAGCAGAAAACTGCTGAGTCTTTGCAGGTGGTGAATACAGAGGTGATTTGACATTCCCATGCTGAGCTCAGGCTTTGTCCCTGGAGGTTGGACAGCGTCTTCAGAAGACCTGGACCATCTGAGGAGGATCCACGGAGTCCTGGTCCACCTGCAGACCACAAACACCAAACCATTGATCACTCTGTCATCGTGGCATCACAAGTGATGACATCATAGCTGAACATGTCTCACCTTGCTGTAGGCGGGGGGAGGCGGGTAGGAACCACGGGGCGCTTTCATGAAGAGGCCGCCTTCCTCCTCTTCCTCCACACCGTCCTCGTCGCCATCATAATCAAACAGCAGTGGCGTGCACGGGCCGTCTATGCGCAGGTCAGATTGGATGTTGCTGTAGCTGGGCGGAGCCGAGGGGAAGGAGGACCAGCTGCTGGAGGACTCCGCCTGACTGCTCATGCTGCTTGTCCTGCTGCCCACGCCGCTGTACGGCACTGTGCCGATCACTAGGGGGAGCTCCAGGATCACCTTTTCACTGCCAGGTATGTGCACGTAGATCTGGCAGGATACAGTGGGTGTTTAAGCATCATATTTTAATTGACTCTACATCGGTCCAATATGGCGATCTCGTCCAGTACCCACCGCGAGTGAATAGTCCACTTTGATGATGTCACAGCCAAGCAGGGTGGGGCGGAGCCTGGGGACCCGGATTACTTTTCCTTGCCACATGTCACACATCCCGGAGATGATGTGGTTTCCCCGCACCGCCGAAAGCTTTTGACGTGACACCTGAGTGGGCGACAGACGCACGGCTCACACATCTGTTGCATTGTTGGACATCTCTCATCTTAGATGCTGGCAGCGTGCCCACCTTGGTGCGGCCTTCTGACCCGTAGGAGTGGCGGGCGATAATGGCAGCCTTGGGTATCACGATACGGGAACAGGTATTCTCAAATTTGGCGTTGATAGTGATGTCTTCGCCCTCGCAGAAGCCCTTCCTGTCAATCTGTGCACTGATGGACACGTGACCGTCGGGGATAAACATGCAGGTGACCTTCTTCTGGATGGAGCCAGCCGCTGGGGCCTGCGAAGGGGCACACATTGAGTCACGAAGCTAATGGTGGTTCACTCATTACTCGTGAAGCTAATAGCGTGGTCATACCAGGAGGTCGGGTCGGTTCACATCCAGCGGTTCCTCCACCTCAAACTCCCGCTCACATTGCAAAGCATGATGGGAAGGCCGCAGCAGCTCAGCTCGCACGTAGTAACGCACCGAACCAAACTTTCCTCTGTAAGACGACACCAGTCCACTGGACAAGAACAAAGACACTGTATAAGATTTTTATCGATTCACCTATATGGACTCATCAATAATTGATTTATAACTGATATATATCTATAACACGTTTATAGACTCATCTATAGCAAAACACATCCAACATTAGAATAACTCATTTGTAACTCACCTAACATCTATTACTCATTTATAACTGTCTGACACTTCTATAACTCATCTACAACTAATTTATAACCATCTGGCCCATTTATAACTCATTTATAACTATAAAACACTTCTGACATCTGACATGTCTATGTCATCTATAACAAATCTGACAAATCTGTAACTAATCAATAACTCATCTCACATCTATAACTTATATATAACTGATCTACATCAGAAGGAGCCTCACCCTGGAGGTGGGAGCTCGAACCCAAACAGGAAGTGGAAAGTTTTATCAGCAGGAAGCAGGAAATAGCCGTCAGAGTCTGAAATGCAGAGAAGTCCATCATGAATGCATTAAAATTTTCCATCAATATTCTTCAGACGCCATCTCATCAGTCAAAGAACACAGAGTGTGTGTGATTGTATTGTACTGCGACACACCTGCCTGCAGCGCCTACTCACCTCGTCTCAGCTCCTCCTCCAGCCGCACCTTCTCT
>OMNM01034136.1:0-16883 GCA_900302745.1 Parablennius parvicornis | reverse complement strand
GGCATGTGTGTGAGTGTTTACATGTGCATGATTGCAAGCATTGTCAAACTGGTCATTAATTACTTCTGGGAAGGCACGCTACTAATCAGACCCCCTACAATTCTTCATCAATGCCCCCCAGCACAGCACCGCCATAAACCACTGAATGTCCATTCAGATGACAGTAACCGTCACTCTATTGTTGGCTGCAGACTCACTGTACTGGATATTTGTTCAGTCAAAGCAGGTGGTCTTCTATGTGAGGTCATCACGTCTGAAACACAAGGCAGGGGGGTCTTACCAGGGGGGTGGGGTTACTCACCCTAGGGCTTCAACAATAAACAAAACAATTTTACTTATGAGCTTCCATTTCTTTCGCCGGCTTGTTTTCATGTAGCTCTCATTTGTCCAAATATTGTAGATGTACTTTCCACTCATAAAAACAAGTTGAAAAAGCAACACTACACAAATACAGTAATACCAAAGGATGAGTGCCACTTAAACACATATTAGATTAAAAAAAAAAAGAAAAAAAAGACAGATTAGTGATTTAAGGAGGATGTCCAAAGGAATGCATCACCACATAACAAATATTGCTCCAAGTTGTGGGGATGGTAGTTTTTGGGTATTGTTTCAAGCAGTCAACAGAACATATGTGTTCACAAATAAATATTGCATTCTACAACTATACCCATCGAAGGACCACACCAATCAATGAGCTCCATACGGGTTTGCTGTTGTTTATTACATTTGAATGGTCGCCGAAAAACAAACCTACAAAATATGGCTGAGCTACTTATGCTGCTGACTTTGTCTTTTCACTTTACTTTACCAATGGCGCCACCTTGAGGTGAACCAACTACTTGTTTATCCTTGGATGAAATACTGTGTAATATTGTTGGATCAGTATACTGCTATCAGCATGAATGAACAAGTTCGATGCTATTTTTGAATAGGTTGCAGTTATTTCAAGGTGGCACTATCATGATTCTCATTTTCTTTTTTACAATGTGTACCAGGTAAAAAAAAAAAAAAAAGTGAGGTACCAGCACCAACATAATTCTAGTAGAGTTACTACTACTATGACCTACCTGAATATACATGAGAGGCCTGCCTGTGTATCTATGAACAGTGTTTACTCTTAATATATCATTAATTCATTTACATGTACACTAAGTCTACTGACAGACCCATAAATGTTCAGTTCCGTAAAAACAGCTCCACCTACATTTCAGTGTTGACGTTGAGACAAAATGAAAAGCATCCATTTGTAATTGCTGACAAGTATGTTCATAAACGTGTCATATTAATAAATGCTCTCAATTTACTTACTGTTTAAAGTGCAATAATTTTGTATCACTAGGGGCCTCTCTCAGTCGAAAAAAGGCAAGCTTTGCAACACTTCTGGTGCATGTTGTAATGTGGACTATAAAGGCACTGTATTTAAGTTAACACTTAGAGCAATGGCTGAAGTCGAATGGAAATTTACGACCAGTCGCCACTGTCTATTTGTCTTTCCTAAACTTATAAAACAAGGAAGAGTTTGCTTATTCCATCAAAACCATTGCAATTCTTGCTGGTCCAACACAGATCAATAAAAATCTATGTGAAATTGCATATCAAGAGGGAATATGTTGTATTTGTGCTCGGTGCATACATGTATATGAATATACATGCATTCCCTGCTTTAAACACCTTTTATAATAGTTTCCTTATAAACGATACTAAAACGACATTTCCCATCAGCCCACAGCCCACGTAAGGAAATTACATCATCACGCTCGCTTCAGTCAAGGACATTGAAGCTGTCGTTAGCCTCAGCTAGCAGCGGCTGCACACACGTGTGTCTCCAACAGCGTCGTGAAGCCGAGTTTTAGGCACCAACTCCAGCAGAAATGGACGGATTCGGTTCAGACTTCTCAGCAGGAGGATCCGGGGGTAAAATGGACACCGGTACGATTATGGAGCAGGTCAAGGTCCAGATCGCGGTGGCTAACGCTCAGGAGCTCCTGCAGGTAACTCCATGGAGGCAGCAATACTACAATACTGACCTGGAGACAGCAGGCAGGGGCAACACTGACCTGTTACATTGTGTGGGAACTGCAGTGTCTCCTCACTGGGTTTCATGACAGTTAAATGTTCTATTCCTCAGTGGTAGACTGCCATCACACTGTCACTTACATAGTCATGGACCATCCAACAACATGCACTTTTGCCAAGTTTATTTGAAGATTGCCCAATCTTATTCGTAAACCTGGCGTGCAATGTTTAGTCAACTGGAGAATTACTAACAACTTTGTAAATAGTTTACTGAAATGTCAGATGCTCCTGCTAGTCCTCCCCTCTCTAATATTGCATTGACTTTTTCATGAATTCTTGGTTTAGTATGCTGCATCTCATACTTTGGATGTGATGTCTTACATTTAGATTTGCCAATAAAATCTATGGAATAATTTAAAAAAAAAACCCAAGCAGTGAAATGACTACCGTAATATTTGACTTTGTTGTAATTGAAAATCGAGTGTTGAAACAGATATTGAACATGTGTTTGTTTCTTTCAGAGAATGACTGACAAATGCTTTAAGAAGTGCATAGGTAAACCAGGAAGCACACTGGACAACTCTGAGCAGGTAAGTGAAACACTGTTAATTTTATTGTTCCTGCAAACTCAGCGTTGTATCTTACAACTGTATGGCCACCAAAAAGCAAAGATTCAATCAATCAATTACAACATTCTGCTAAGAAATATACGAACCAATACCATATTGAACTATTTTTTTATGGAGTGCTAAACCAAGGTGAGAATGTAATGTTTGATGACACTGGGTGACCTCCGTTAACCATCACACAGGATGCGTTTATAAATCTAATATGTCATTTACTCATTTTATATTAACTAGTTCAGTATTTTCAGTATTAATAATGTCACAATGTCATAACTTGCTGAAAAATAACAGCTGTTGATTTATCTACTGCTGGAGTCAGCAACCTTCAACACTCAAAGAGCTATTTGGACCCATTTCCCACTGAACAGAACACACTGGCAGCCGCAAAATCCTCTGGACACATAAACGAAATGAAGATAACTTTGCATATATCGATTTTTAACCTGATTGCTACAGAAAAAAAAACTGGGGAGTTTTTAGAACCTTGAGTGGCGTGACATTCAATGTCGTTCAGTTGTTGCTATTATTCAACGCAAAGGGAATAATTGCCACTGTCTGTGACAGCGAGCGTCAGAAAGTGAAGGGAGTCGTTCCTCTACACTCTAGTGCCTGGCTAGTATTAGCCTCTGCTTTTTGAGCTGTCTACTAAGATAATCTACAGTTTTCTTGCTGGATTTCCAAACTGTTGTACATGTTGACCTTGTAGACCACCCAGTGCAGAAATGTATGTTATTAGGGTAACAAAAAAGAAGAAGAAAAACAACATACAGGAGCTTTGCTGGTGTTGAAATCACTTTGGAAATGTTGGCCAATCAAGAGTTTGTCGTTTTAGGCCTATCGGTACGAGCCTATGTACAAAATGAAACAATGGAATGGGTATATATTTGGTTAGAAATTATTTTAAGTAAATAAAACTCTTTTTTTTTATAATATTTTATTCCCCTGAAAAAATGTGGCACATCTGTTTAGATTAGTTCTGTCTCGCTTTTGCTAACCGAATATTTTGCATCCACAGAAATGCATTGCCATGTGTATGGACCGGTACATGGATGCCTGGAACACAGTTTCCAAAACATACAACTCCAGACTGCAGAGGGAAAGAGCTCGCATGTGAACACCCCTCTGTGCATCCTTCCCACCGTCAGGCCGCTGCTCACAGTCAGGACCGTCATGGCACTGCCTCAACATCATCTTCTGTCATAATACCTCACAAGCAAGACAGGCAAGCAAAGCCTGTGGACTCTAGCCAAAAAGCATTTCTGAGGAAATGTTTCTTTTTCTCTGAGGCGGAGCTCACTGAGAGTTTAAATATTTGTGTGTTTTCTGTTAAATCAAGCAAGTCTTTATGTTCTGGTCAGTTTGATTTGAAAATTTTTAATTTCTCATTTTAAATGAAGTGTGAGAGTTTATAAGTAGGTGTGGTTGGTGTCCTGTAGAAATTCAGGGTTTAGTATCTGTCTTCTAAAATGGGAAAGCAGTTCAGAAAGAAAAAAAAAGTAAATGCAGTGTCACCATCGTAAATCATTTAGCGTAACATTTTAATAAATTGTTGGGACACATTCCGTGCATGAAATGCTTTTTCACTGTATAATTACTACATGAGCTAAAACCAGTTATAAATGGGTCTCCCAGTCACTACACTTGCTTATTGAAACAGATTCATTTCACCATGAACATAAAAAAAAGCAGCACAACTGGAGCCATGACAGGACAAAAATGAAAGACCTACTTTAAACCATCAGGAAGACTCGAGGATCAATTTTTTGTGTTTTCATGGTCGAACATGTGACATTCACAGGCCTCTAAACAGCCTGATATCAAAGTACACCTGGAGAACAAAACTGTTTTGTCTGGCATGTTTTCTAGTTGTCACTCTATCTGCTGCCCTCCACAGTAGTGGGCTTGTTTCAGCAGGGGTTTGTCTTGCTTCTGGTGGGTTACTGCACTATTCTCAGCTTTGTGCAAGCAGTTTGTTTATGTCGAAACCTCACTTTCTTCTTTATTCTGGGCTTGTGTAAGGCCGACAAGAAGCCTGTGAACATAAGCTGCAGTAGGATTTCAAATGTGAATGTCCATCTTTTTTTTTCTTTTTTTTTCCATGAAAATCCAATAAATGTCAAACAGGTTCTTCTTGTGTTTTAATTAACCAAGTATATATTTACCAATAAAAGACAAGTTGAAATATTTATACTGATTAATTTGTCCTGTTTTGAAAGACCAGATTAAAAATAATTGAAAAATGTACCCAAAAGTAAACCCCATCTATTCAGAGCCTCGCTCAAATTAAGGCAAAAAAAAAAGAAAAAAGATGACACTATATTTTCTAGATATAAAAATAAATAACAGCAATAAATACCTCAACATGGATGTGTAAGAAGAAGGTCCATACACTGGATTTTAGTATAATTTCAGCAGTATACGTTATCAAATGATGGTTCCAGTTCAGTGTCAGGAGATTGCACAGACTTACAAACAGCACCCATGACCAGAAATTCACGCCGGTCAAGACTGTGTAAACTGAGAATGTGTAAGTATGACTTTGGTCCATGTACAGTACAGTTGTGTAGAGGAAAAAGCAACAAAAAAAAATCCCTTGATTGTTTATGGGGTTTCTTTGAAGGCACAGTTGAATTATTTCTTTCTCCTTAAAAAGGCACAAATGTAGATATCCATTTCCTGATGGATGTCACACGAGTGTAGACTCCTGGAAAACCAATCCTTCCACATCCGTGTCCCCAGCTTGTCACTCCAGCAATGAACCACTGGCCAGAGACCTGACGACAAGTCAGCGGCCCACCGGAGTCTCCCTACGTATAAAAGATAAATAGTGCAGCGATTATGCGACGGTCAACGTAATTACTTGAATGTTGTAGATGTAGATTAAGTAGACCAAAAATGATTAAGCAGTGTGAAAGCAGGAAAAGGCCCAGTAGGTACAAAGAGAATGTCATTTGGATTGAAGTTGAGATACCGGGTGCTTTGACCGAGACTGGAATGCAGTGGGGTTTCCTTACATAAGAAGATTATGGAGGGGGTGAGAGGGAGCTGTTTTAGGAAACAAAGTGTCTTTAACCATCAGATAAGCAATTCTCAGTTATGGACATCTAAATCCATAATAGTTTGTTTTTTTCCTATCACAATGCCGATTATGTGGTTCTATATTTGTATTTATCCATTTGCCTTTTATTTTTTTGGAAAAAGGGAGAAAAGATTTAGGTTGCTCTGACTTGGTTAACCATGAACGGGATCATATTTTTAATCGTAGATTAACCCTTAATTCTCAACACATGGAAGCACTGGTAGAATCTTGAACCACAATCATCCTACTCAGGACTTTACTACCCAGAGGACATTCCCAGGCTGGAAAAAAAAAAAAGAAAGAAATATTTTGTCTCGGAGTGGAGACATCTTACCAAGCAGGTGTCTCTGCCTCCCCCCATGAGTCCAGCACACATCATGTTGGAGGACAGTGCATTTCCATATGAGTGCTGACACTCTCTCTGCTCGATGATGTTCACTGCAGCTTTCTGTAGGAGGCTTGTTAATGAACCTGCACAAAAAAAGCCCAAACAATTTTATTAGACTAGAAGTATATTCATGCATATTTACAAAGAATAATTCCAACCGCTAAACTTTTAGATATCCTCTGTTTATTCTGTCTATTCACCACCATTATCATGATATGGCGGGAAATGTTATAATGGCGGTTTCCTTAATAGATTAAAAAAAAAAAAAAAACAGAATCTGCCAGACGGAGAGAGAAATAAAAGTTTCAAAACTGAAAGTAGAACTAATGAAATAATATGAATGTATTTAAACGTGAAGTGCCATAATTATCACTTTTTTTTAATTTATAAAAATACTGGTGATTTTAATATAAAAGTGAATGTCGGGCATTACTTCACTTTTCCTATATGTTTATTATGATATTGAGATATTTATAGATAGATCATTTATTTCTCAGCTATAGTCATTAATAATGTTCTTTACTTTATAAGGCCTGAAAGCTATGTGAAGGATGTGACAATTTCCCTATTTTGCTATAATCCCATTCATTCTGCTTTGCTGTTGGTGTAGGTCTAATTTCTTTACCTCCTTCTCTCATGGATCCCCAGCCTGTGATGTAACACTCTGTGTTTGTCAAGAAATGATGTACAGGTGAGGGAAGACAGACAGCCTGGATGGTGTAAGACATGGGCGCTGGGACTGCCAACTCCAGCAGAGCCACATCGTGGTCCATGTTGGTGCCATTGAAAGCGGGGTGGAGAATCACTCTCTGAATTGGAATAACAAGGGCTCCAAGTCCAGATCGCAGCACAGATCCAAGACTTACAGCCCAGTGAGTGGGACTGGAGTCACTGGGTGTGAGTTATAGGACAAATCAAGGTCAGTTCAATGATTAAAAAAAAATAGATGTGACTTTTGTCACTACATATATGTGAATGTACCTGAACACGTTACCTTTTGAAGCAGTGGGCTGCAGTCAGCAACCATCTACTGTGAATGAGTGTCGCACCACAGCGATGAAGTCTTTGGTAGTGAAGGCTGCCGATCCAAGGCCATTCTCCCCGACGAGCCGTCACGCCACCTACGATCCTATGGGAGCCCAATGCAGGACGCACACCGCAGTCTGAAACCAAAGTACATCTCAGAAACACATTCTTTTAAAACCAAAATAAAGAGTCCATGCATTTCTTCTTACCACAGTTTCTCTCATCAGCCCCATTGGGGCAGTCAGGAACACTGTCACACTCTGGGTTAAGCTTGCTGATGCACATATCAGAGCCACAATGAAAGTTTCCACTGCAATTCACCACAGGTAGAACTAATGGAAAAATTAAACACATGGTTGATACCATATCATTAACTGATATAATCACTTTGTCATACGTAATGGAATAGTTTTCAGGATGTAATTACCAGATAGTTGAAGTGCTGGGGACACCTCTATGGTCACAGTTCTGGGTGTTGGTAGGTCATTGGGGGTCTTCTCTGTCACTGGAACCGCAAGAGAAGACACATGCGGGATGTAATCATGGACCACGCTGGGATCTGCGTGTCTCAGGATCCAGCTGCGGAGCCTAGTGATACGGGAATAAACCCCAGGCTTGTTGATCTGGGCACAGCCCACACCCCAGCTCACCACCCCAGCCAAGAAGAACCGTCCTGGGGCCCCTTCACACACTAGAGGCCCTCCAGAGTCGCCCTGCACATGACACACATAAAAATTCATTTTTTTTAAGTTACATTCTATTGAATCTAGTGAAAAAGTGATGGCTTAAACAGTTTGTTGATCACAGCCCATCCTAACCAGAGTTATAGAAAAGTTAATTTCTGCACATTGTATAATTAGTTAAATGCTTTTAAGACTATTTAGTTGTATATTGTAAACTGTCTACATGTGAGAAAGTTGTAAAGATTTCAACTTTTATTGCTGTGCTGTACATGTCATACTAACATGAAAAATTACATGACACATTGCCAATATATATCCATTTTTAGGGGGGACCCTGGTTATTATAAGGTTTTGGTTCTACTTATGGATTCAAAATAGAAAGGAAATTCAAATCATAATTTTTTGTGACCTACTCTGCCCCTTTGTTATTGGACCCACCTCAAGTGAATTGTTTTCGTTGAAGCTATAGAAACATATACTCACACGACATGAGTCCACCTGGCCCTGCAGGAATCCAGCACACATCATGTTGTGGGTAACGGCGCCTCTGTACACAGAGGATTTATTGCACATCTTGGAGTCGATGATTTTCACCACTGCTTTCTGAAGTGTGGAGGCCCCATCAACTGAACAGCAGAGGAGCACATAAGAAATGATTCACTCATTACTCCCACCAATATATCAACAAGCAATTCAACTACAGTTCCATAAGATCTTTATATTGTGAAATCATACAATGTTTCTCCTGGAACACTCTAAATTATAGACTGCACCTGGTTCATTTATTTTGTTAAATCAACTAGATTACTCTGCTCATGCTATGATGTCTGTCTTTAAAATTCTACTTGTTCACTTGAAGTGTTAATGTATAGAGATGGAGACTCACAGTCAAACTGGGTGAGTGCGCCCCATCCTGAAACCATGCAGCTCTGCCCGGGGGCAAATACATGAGACAGGGAGGGCAGGCATATGGGCTGGATGTAAGAGCTGAAGGTAATTGGAGTCTCCAGCTCCAGCACGCCCACGTCATTGTCGTTGGTCATGGGATCATAATCGGGAGACAAAACTAATGACTTCACATTGATCATTTTGGACTCGGACTCCTCACCACTCACAAGTATTGCTCCAACCAAAGCTTTCCAGTTTTTTGGGTTGTTTTCCCTAAATCCAGAAAAGAGAAGCGATACAAATATGAACTATAGGTCTATTGCAGGTGACACAGAAGCAGATCGGGTTATATTTAATTATATGAGCAGGTCAAATAGCTCAACTGTATGTCTAAATAAATTCCTCAAAAACAAAACAAAAACCATAAATAAATTGATTCAACAAAAAATTAAAGTAAAATGGGGATAAAAAGGAAGAAAAAAAAATTACCGATTTGATAATCAGTAGTTTCCTAAGAGATCAGGCATGACCAAAGTCTTGACCAAACCAATCACAGCCCAGTGTCTTATTCTATAAATCTTATATATTTTGGCACAAATAAAAATAAGTGAATGGAACATGCAATCCCTTTTTTTTTTTAAACCAATGAGTTAGTACAATTGTGCAACATACATACACATTATGTATTTTGCACACCAATTAAAGCTTCTGTTGTCTATGTCACACTTAATTCCATGTTATGCAAATTAGCACAACAACTTTGCCCAAAAAAGGCAATTTGACATCTCTGGATAAACCAGTATGTGTCTGGGAATTAGAATTGAAAAGTCACAAAATACTAAAACATAAAGTGTTTTTTGTTTAAAATAAAGTAATCATGGGATATGGACCATTGGGCAATAATGCATTATCAATTTAGGTTTGGACCCCCACGACATTGATTCATACTAGGTACATATTGCACAATTGTTTGAAAACACTATTGACATTTCTCAGAAAATACCAACAGGATATTAGAGAAGAAAGGTATCATTACTGCCCACCTTTCAAAGCAGTGTGCTGCACTGACAAGCCAGCGTTCGTTGATGATGGAGGCTCCACAGAGGTGCTGTCCATGAAGCCTCAGACTGACCTGCCAAGGCAGTTCACCTTGACGAGCATCTTCACCGCCCACCACACGACTCCCCATGGCAGGACGCATACCACACGCTGAGTGGGAAGACATGTTTTGAATGACATAACTTTGGGTTGAGAGACGTGGGAAGTAGCCAATTCATAGTACCTGGGCAGCTAATGCCTGCCACCTAATGTACTTTAAAATCTTAGCCACATTCAGCCGCTTATACACACATTCACACGCCAATGGAGGCTGCCGCCATGCAAGGCGCACAGTCATTCCATTAGAAGCAGTTTGGGGTTGAGTGTCTTGCTCAAGAATATTTTGACATGTGAACAAATGGGGAATCGAACCTTAAACCTTCGGATTGAGTAAATAAACAAATGATATAATGTATATTGGAGCTATTTTGAACAGTGCTATCATTTATAGTTTTATGAAACACGTACCACAGTGAGCTTCATCAGATCCATCGGCACAGTCAGGGATGAAGTCGCACTCTGGATTTACTTTGGTGACACACTCACCGCTATCACAGGTGAACACATTGTCGGGACACCTGGCTATAGAGGAGAAAAACGGGCAGTAAAAAAGAAGCCATAATTTCAATTAGAGAAATAAAAAAAGCAGCAGAGTTACAAACACATGCAATAAATTGATGATTTCATGCATTATACCTCAATAGAAAACCTGTAACATTGATATACTTTGCATGTGTGAGAAAAAAAAAAAGAGCTGTCTTACCAATCATATCTTCTCCAATAGCATAAAATGACTTCCCAGTAGCTCCTAGGGATGAGAGAAAAATCCATTAAGCCCGATGATTACCGTCAGTTCCAACTGCACAGCTGGGGTCTTTTTTTTTTCATTATACTCATTTTACACATCAGTTTGTCGGACTAAAGTCAATCAACTGATGATAATATAGCTTTACTACCAAGTAAAACGATGGTGTCGATCTGTCCAATCCCTGGCACCACCAGTGGTTTGCCATGCATTGCTGAGCTGAGGCCTGCTCTCAGTAAGTCCTGCACAAAGTTGTCTGAATACTGCTGGATCTTGGACACCAGGAAGACCAGCCTGAACGTTACCATCACATCACCATTGATGTTACTGGCAAGATAGGGGGGAAAAAAACATGTTTTCTTCATACTCTCAGTTTTTTTGTTTTGTTTAAGTAGACAATTTAAGACGTGCTTACCCATAGGCAACAATACTACAGTCAACATAGTGATGTGATATAGATGAGGCAGTGAAGGTGTTTTTAATCTGAAAATAAGTGGAAAAAAGCAGGATTAAATAAAGATGGTAAGATTAGAGAGGAAATGTTGGACTCTCCTATGGAGAGGGGAGCTAACCTTGGACATTAAAACTGAGGACAGCATTATGGAGTAACCAGAGGTCTCATCCTGTAGAACTGGGTCATACTTCAGACCTTTCAGCTCCACTGTCTCCATGAAATAATGCTGCTCCTGCACAAGATATGCTGCCAAAGCAAGAGAAGAAATGATTTGCACACAAAGGCTATATCCCCAAGAGGATACCTGAACAAAACATATATATGTGATTTAAAACTTGTTACATTTGACGATTGTTCCAATGTATTTTACAAAATGGAGCTTTAAGTGATGATTATCCACTCACCTATAACAAGGCCTACGAATACACCAATAACAAGGACGAAGAGGAGGATGAGCATGAGCATGCTCTTGTAGCAGGTAGAGGTGGAGGGAGTCGAAGAAGCGCCTGAGGAAGGCCATGGCCCTTCTTCTCCCGCCTTCTTCATCTCGATGCTGGATTCACAACACCAACTTCACAGCTCACTGTCAAATGTCTCCAGTGCCATAATGCCTAATACAGAAAATTATCCCAATCAAATAATAATAATTGACCCAGATGATAAATCATTTAGTGTGATATACATCTGTATGAGTTACACTTATAAAGTGAATGCGATATGACTGAAAAGACTTCTTGACTTATATGCTGTGAGTGGAGGTGTAAGAAACCCGAGTACAATCAAACATTCTATAAAAATACCAACATAAAACATAGCATCCTATCAATAATCAATCCAACTTGTCTTCAGTCCAGAGTTATTTATATATATATTTAATAGGCAACATTTCAAAAATAAGCTGAGGAGAATGAGTAGTGTAAATAAAGTAGTCCTGGTTAAAAACGCATCACAACTGGATAGAAACGTCAAAGCCATAATAGATCATTGTTGCTGACTGAAATTCAAGTATCACTTGCGTGCATAATACATAACCCAGGAGGCCACAATTCTCTGGTGAAAAAAAGGACAGAGTTAAAACAAACATGTCCCTTTTGTTTTAGAGAGAAGTGGGCTTGTAAGGTGTGTAAGTGAAGCAGGGTGAGTGCAGGTGCAGCGCGCAGCACTCACTGCAGCGCCGAACAATGCGGGCTTTATTTGCGGAGGTAGACTCACTCACCTCTTTCTTCAACGATTGCTGTGAAACGCTGACATCCACCACGTCCTCCACAGGGACAGAAACACTGAGGAAAGACCGTATCGGCTGCAACCGCAGGTCCTCTTTTTGTCTCACCTGTGCGGGGCGTGTCCGGTGGTGCGTCCTGCGGGTCGCCCACCTTTTTGGTGTTTACTAGAAGGATTTGACTCGGCTTTACAAATCGCCCTCCCGACCCTCTTCTCATTCGTCTTGATCCTTCCAGTTACACCCTGCTGTACAAATGTGTTTTTATTGTCACCTCAGAGCTCCCATAGTCTCCAGGTAAATAATGATCAGCTCCTATGATAATAAATAAAGACGGAGAGCGTAGATCTTGAGTGAAGCTCAGTGCTCAGTCTGGGTGCTCCAGTGACACAGTGACTGAGCAGCAGAGGAGGAGCAAAGCCCCCCTGGATCTCTGCCTTTCAGTCCTGGCTTTAGAGATCTAAAGATCACTGATCTCTAAAGAGCTCCAGAGAGAAAAGAAGATCTTGGCTCACATCTGGCAAACCATTGGGTTCTTTTCACCAGGTTACAGCTCTTCTTACTAGTTCAGGTGTCTCTCTGTGACTTTATTGAGTCACTGAAGTTAGGATGACAGCAAGAGAGGAGTTGAATTTATATTTATAATATCTATTTATAGAGTTTTTTTCAACCGGAAGTGGCCGGTCCAGCCACCCATCTTCCACACCAGAGGCCTGCAACCCATGGCACTGGAGCTACATGTGACTCTTCAGCCCATCTGCAGTGGCTCCCTGTCACTGTTGTATGATAATAAAACATTTTAAATTCATTTTTGAGTTTTTCACACACCATTTTCAAAGATGACTCTTAGATCATGTATCAGGTGACCAAAAGAGCCTTTTTTTTTTTTTTTTTTTTGCAAATTTCCACCCCAAAAAATGTCTGGAGCTGCAAAACAAACTAATGATCTGAAATGAAAGAAACTAAATGCATTCACGACTTTTCTTACAATTTAGATATACTTTAGCTTATTTTATCTTCTGTAACTAATGTTTTCATTATGTTCTTTATATTTCATGGATTTTTTCTGCTTATAGTCATCTTTTACTATTTTTACTTGTTTTAGCGGTGCACTTCCTAAGGGTAAAATAGGTTAAATATATTAGCTGTTTTTAGTATAACTTTTAAAGCTGATTTTCCATTTTTTTTTTTTTTTTTGCCATTTTAGCTATTTTGTCTGTTTTTAGTCATTCCAGCAGTTTGAACTATTCCCCCTTCTTTCGCCATTTTTAAGACATGAGATTAGACAAGTTTGGAAAAACTGTGGTATGCACATAAAATATAAAAAGAAAGCAATTTTCTAGAAGGTTCTTGGAGCTGCTACTTAGCAGAAGAGCCATGTGGCTCCAGAATTGCAGGTAACAGACCCGTTGTAGATGGAAAAGGGCACGCAAAGAAACTTGAAATTAAAATGGAAAAAAACAAAAAAAATACTAAATACAGCTAAAAAAAAAAACAGAGGCTAAAGTTACTAATACAGCTAAATAATAAGCAATTCATTTAAAGACATTTAGAAAAAACAAAGTTGGTAATGTACTATTTGTATAAAGTTGTCCACACCAAGTCCCAACAAAACAGCAAACAGGCTTTGTTATTCTTCCAGCCTGCATAAAGCACTTATGAACGCAGCTGATGTCACAAGCGTCGTTTGTCAGTTTACACTCTTTGTTCTGGCGCTCAAAGACCACAAATCTGTTTGTGCACGAAAAGGCGGAGCTGCACGTTATTTTGCAGTTTGACCGAGCTGGATTAATTACAACCAGTGAGAGGATGGGTTGAACAGCTCAGTGTTGTGTTAAGATTAGTTCAGCACCCTTTATGAATACGTATTCAGGAGTTAAGAGGGTAATAAACCCTGGCTACCCATGGTGCTATGGCATTTTGTGGGTCACGTGAAGCGGTGATGACCGAGTTCAAGCAGTTTGTTAGCGTGGCTGTACGAGTGTATACGCAGCTTATCTGTGTGGTGTAGAAAAAAATAATAAGAAAAAAACTATCATGCATTCAATTTTGACTTTATTTTTTTTTTATCAAAAACATCTATTTTCTTTTCTGGATTCAACTATTTCAAAATGTGGTGACAAGTTAGAGAGCGAAAGAGTCGAGAGGGACCCTGAACGACTGGTAGGCCAACCCTTTCCAGCCGGCACACGATGAACCTCTTGGCCAATGATAAATCAAAGAATAGTACAAAGTATGTATTCTATATTCCTAACTTACAGTTACTACTCCCCAACCTTGTGGGCTCATTATAAACACAAATATTTGCACACTTGCACACCACAGACAAATGAAACTGAAAAGCATCCAAGAGTGTTGCCAAATAATTTGTTGCATGTACTATGCCGACAGTGAAATCAAATATAAAAGACCAAAAAGAAGGAAAAAAAAAAAAAGAGAATGTGCATGTTATGTCTTTTCCCCTGATTATAGGTTACTACCCATCCTGCTGTTGTATAAAAGGGTTTGGTATGGCCTCCATGCCATCCTGTGGACAGATGAGCACTACAGAGGTCCCTCTGCAGACCACCAACCCCAGCTGCCGGGTATCTTCTGTCAGCTTCAACTGGTCATCTGGATCTGAAGAACACAAGAATTACAGCAGCACAATTAAAAACTAAAGTATCATTATGAAAGACCTGTTTGCTCTGAAAGAAGCCCACTGAGTGCTGAAGGACACCGGCCAGTAGAAACATCCGATAGGATGCTGACTTTTAACTCTGACAAGTTGCTCAATCATTTAAAATTATGACTAAAGACGGTTACAAAAAGTAATCACAGATGAATAGTTATCATTAAAGGTGATGAAACGATTAAATAAGTTTGCAGTGACTTGGCTCCCAAAATATTGATGATCAATGATAAATTAAAGCTGCAAGCAGCGTTGGTCGGGGACTCGGGCTCTGGCCAAATCATTGCTTGTGCCCATATCATAGTCTCTGGCCCATTGAAATACTAATAAAATACAAGCAGCGTTGGTTGGGAGTTAGTGTTCCATCACTGCTATTTTTAAAAGAAACCTTCCAGTTAATAATAGGGTCAATAAACACTTTCAACCATGTATGATCACATGAGGGAGAAAAAACAAAAGTCAAAGATGCAGAGAGGTTGGACCGAACAGCAGCAGGTGCAACAGGTATGATTCTATGAAGCTCTACTGTTCACACTAGATACATGCTTGCTACAGAGGTTTTGAATTGCTCAAACATTTAAGTTCTACACAAAATGGGATAAATACAATAAATATGACAACAACACTTATAGAAAACAACACCCTGCTACATTCCTACAGGCTGTGGTGGAGGCCAATTTCGCACTTCCTGTTGGATTTAGGTCAGGGCTACCGGTGCGTGATTTGTAGGTCTCGATGGGATGAACAAATTAGTTTTGATTTGATCTCCCTGCGACATTTCTATGGGCCAGGGTGGCCGTTTTAGTGTTTCATGTAGGTGGCGCTAGAGACCACATTTGGCACTCTGGGGGTTAATTTTTTCATTTTCTGAAATTATTCACCCATCCTGTGCCAAGTTTGGTGAGCTTTTGAGTGTGTTTAGGGGGTCAAATTTGGGTTTGAGTCCCTGGCATACCAGAAAATAAAACAATAATAATAAACATAGCAAAAACAATAGCTTCCTGGCCTTCCAGGCCGAGGCCCCTAATTACATGTATTTCCTTTGTTGGGAGACACATCAGAAGTTATCACCAACATGAAGACAAAACTGCAATTCATTGATGAATGTAAATTGGAAAATAAAGAGAAATCACATGAAACAAAACAGACTTCAATAAATGGGGGCATTTCCTTATGAATAGTCAAATGATTTCAGTGTCTTTGCCGCAGTATTAAACCTGACTTCTCATGTGAAGCCAGTCTGGAGGAGGAGGAGGTTTTGCGTTCACTTACCACGCATGTACTCAATAGTTCCGTCAAGCACCAGATTCAACAAGGGATCAAACCCTTTAAGAACCCCGCTGGCTGAGAAAGGAAACAAACTTCAATCAAAGAGAAAATACATGTCAACAAAGTGCAAGATGTTTCAATTGGCTCCAGTAGCATCCGAATGATTTAACGCGGCTCGTCCCCCAACCTTCTCGTCCCCCTTGAAACTTCACACGGATCGGTTTGTCGATGTATTTGGACAAGTCGAAGATGCTTTCCTTTTTCTTCTTCTCTTTGTCCTGCGAAAAGCAAAATCGTGTGTTTTTAAACACATCCGTGAGACAAAAAGGCAGCAGGACGTAGAACAAGACGGACCGAGCGAGATGTGAGATTCTTGCACGACGGAGGATTTTATAGTGCTGCCCAACATTGTAGGTTATGTTTGAATTACACAGTTAGTGAGAAACGAAGAGTATGAATTCAGCAGAAAAGTAAATAAATGTTTGAATGATAGCGAAAAGCGCACGCACTCACCGCCATGATTGCTGTGCGACCCGGAAGTAAAATGTAGGCCTCTGATATGATGCACCAATGGCGCCACGGAGAACGTGGAAATGACGTCATTCTGCATTCGTGAGTTAAAATTTTTTTTTTAACTACCTCTGGTAGTTACAAAGAT
>OMNM01034134.1:0-16990 GCA_900302745.1 Parablennius parvicornis | reverse complement strand
TTTGTGTGTGTGTGTGTGTGTGTGTGTGTGTGTGTGTGTGTGTGTGTATATATATATATATATATATATATATATATATATATACCGTATATACTCTGAGGCTGTCACAATATAAATATAGAATATTTCCCTTCATAGTGTAAAAACAAAGGGCATAATCAAATGTGGCACGATATGTAACAACTGGAGGTCAATCAAAGTAACCCACATAATGTAAAATATTTGCAGGAATATGTTTATTTCGCAATGAAATTCAGCCTGATATGTATTGCTGTGCTCACCTAAATATTCTGAAGGGACTTGCTGAAGAAAAAAAGGCTCGCCAAACACACAAACAGTGCACACATGGGAGACGTTCTCACGAGCCTCGTGTGTTACAACACTAATCAAGGTGTTAGCTGAAGCTGGAAACACTTTGCTTGCCATCACATCATACTACATATTCATAATGTGTTTGGACATAGCATTTTGTGAGGTCCTCACATTCGTATCATCTGGTGTGAACATAAGGACGCGCCTCATTTCGCCGTGATATTTTAGGCTTTTTGCCAGCAACTACTCATACTGTTATATGTGCAATAAATATTATACATCGTTCCTCTCACTCTGCCTCTTTATCTCTCTCTGTCTCTCTCTCTCTCTCATTTAAATCAGACTTAAATATTTTGTGGTGGACAAAACATGTTGGAAACCCCAGATGACTGCGGTGGAATCTGCCACAGTCTGTTTTCTTGCTGTCAGCAACGAAGAGGAAATCAGACACAGCACATAACACCTGACTAGCCTGAGCCACTGAGACTGAAGATTGTTGATTTTCTCTAAGAGTGTTCACCTAACTCAAGCAACTGGGGACAAAGACTCCCAGGGTGTATCTATTTTGAACAAGGATCCATATGTTTTGACCCAGGAGATATTCGTGTCTGAAAAGTTTAACATGCAAAAAGGACCTGGATGGAGGTTTTGCTTGAATCATTTAATGCTGTAAGGCTTCGTTAGATAACAGAACATTTTGAATGTCTGTGAAAGGATGCAGAAGGCTGATGTATTGAAGTACTGCACAAAGAAATGTTGCAGACAAATTTGGAGTCATGATATTGGCTCCAGTCAGATTGGAAACTGCTTCATCTTTGTGTGTGGTCCTGTGTGGTCTGATTGGCTGAGTGGAACTACTCCTACACATAATATATCCTGTTTGTCTTGCAGCCATTACCTTTTTTTTATTTCACCCCTGAAGGTGAAGCTTATTGACTGTTCAGATGAATGATTAAGCCATGGGCTACTGATTGTCCTGCTTGGATAAATGCACTTGTGCTTTGTCCCTGTACCTCTGACTTACCCATGAAACTAATTTAGTTTTGGAGAAACGTTGGTTAGTCATGATTCAATTTAAAATAAATGTTATTTCAGTTCTTTTTGCAATGCAGTCATTGAAATTGACATTTGAAAGATTTAGTATGTGAAAGTCAAGAGGCCCTTTCATTAATTTTGAGCCTTGTATTCCAAGGACTTTTGCAATGTCTGTGGGCACCGTATGTTCCCTTACAAGCCGATTTCTTTTTTTTTACAGATACAAGCAGAGGCATACAGTTCTTCCCAATATGTATCTAAACCACTAGAAGCCATCATGATGCATTTCAATTGAATGCTGATTTTATACTAAAACATTTTGTGTAAAAACAATAGAGTACAATAAAACATAACAGAAATCTTATATGATGAAATGCTGCATGAGACTAGAATTTGCTGCTATGTGTTTGCCTTAAATCCTCATATCCCTTCTTTTTTCCCCATCTTTTATCGAGGTACAACCTGGGTGAAGATGAGTACAGTTGAGTCATCTCTTCTTTTAAAAAATGTCCACTCTGCACTCTGTTTTCTTTTGGGACGCACTGCGGTTGAGCGTCAAACAGCTGTTACCCGCAATCACAAACATCTAACATGTAACAGGCAACACGACGGCTCTGTGCGTGGCAAACAACAGGTGGTGTGTTTTAAATTCATGACACTCTCTCTCTCGGTCTCATTACTCTTTTGAAGGCAGACATCATCTAATTCTTCATCTCACAATCACTCATTGGCATTCTCTCCTGTCAGCTGGCAGCGGTACTGCGTTTGTCTCCTGTATGGAGTTGGCTGACTTCACCTTCACATCGGCTTTGTGTTTTGACAGCGTCTTGTGTGTTTTGATGCCGTCTTGAGTGTGATGTGAATTTAAATGTGATGTGTACAAAGACTCTGCTGTCAGGGAGAGAGTGATGCAGACCGACAGAGAGATGATTTAAGTCTACATCCTCTTTCAAGGCAGCTCTTGAATTGCACACACATAGACGAGCATGTGCCCACACTGCTCCAGCTTGTGGACTCAGCGATGCTCATTGCATTAAATAAACATGGCTACCACGCCAAGGCAGCTGAGTGCTGATCTGCTGATTTCAGCAGACTACAGCCTATTCCTGTGATTCCCTCCCTTCACAAGCCCATGTAAAAAAACATTGTTTAGGCCAGCCTTGGAGTCAGAATAAACTCATAAATAAAAGTAAGCAAATTTTTTTTGACGAGGTAACTATATGTAGAGTCTCAATGCATTGGTAAAAATGGCTGGGAATGTTTAAATATCTAAAAAAAAAAAAAAGTGAGTCTTACAATGTTTGGCAATTATCAATCAATATTTGTACCTTTCCCCTTTTGACAAAGTGTGAAATGTAGATTAATAGGCTATTCCATTCAATCACAACTTGTCGTGAAGTTACCCAGGTTTTGTCACATTGCTCGTATGCTGCACTATTACTCCATTGTAGGTAACAGAATTTCTTGAGTTTGTTCTTTTTTGCTTATTTTACTGTCATTTCATTTGGCTTGTGTGTCACCGACTTCTGGCTTATTGCCACCTTGTTTGAAGTAATGGATGTAATTATTGAAATTAAATTAAATGTACTTTATTTGTTTATTTATTCATTTATTTAGAGAATGAGTGTATTCGCATTCGTATCTGATTTTTGAAAACGTCCTGTCTGAAGTGATGCCTTTGCAAACCTAGACATTGTTTTGGAGAATACTGATGAGCTGCAGTGAGAAGCGTTTAGAGAGGTTGGAAGATGTTTCATGCAGAAATATTTATTGAAGACAATATGAACTCAGAGGAGTAATATGACATACATGACATATAACTCCTCTCCAATTCTGAGGCAGACAGAAAAAAAGAATCTAAGGCTGGTTTGAGGCCTGTGGGTTCCTCAAGCAGGAGAGTAGAAAACAGGAGCTCAAGAAATTCAATGATGCAGCTTCCATCAAACATTAGACTTAATGCGCATAGAATCACTTCTTTCAAGCCTCTCAAGCACACAGGAGATACTAGAGGTTTAACTGTGTCCACAAGAGGTTCAGCAAATGGTTCTGTATCAGTCAAATCACAATATAGGACCAAATACCTCTTGTAATGTTCTCAGCTTTAAAGTTTAATTGCAAACATACAAACATGTAGTGTCTGCAGAGCTCCATCACAGCTTGTGTAACAGAAAACACCTGGTGTTTCTACCACAGGACACTAGACTGGCACATTTTGCAGCACCGAGGCCAGAAGCCACCTTTGAGTTGTTTCTATTTAGGCCTGAATTGCTGGACGTCACGTGCTGTGTAGGCATTCAAAAGAGAAATATGTATTTACTGCTTTATGTGGACGGTCCTCTTTCTTGTGCTCATGTTTCACCACAGGGATAAAAAAAAAAAAAAAAAAAAAAAGATTTTTCTTTGTGATGAGACTTCCCATTGAGGGCAATTGGTGGACAAAAAGCCTCTCTTGTCTAAATAGGGTTGAATATTTGTTGTATATTTATATGTTTTCTTGATGTAGTTTAGTCAATTTGATAGGAATACAACTGTACTTACATTTGTGCGTAAGTACTCAGGGTCTTCTCGTTTCTCCATTTCTTTTGACCATGTTAGTTCTCCTGGCTGGGCTGCAGCTGGCTGTGCACCACTGTCGGAGACAGATACAGACGCACACACACCTCAGACTGCCATCCAACGACAACCTCAAGTTTTTCAAGGTCATTGCTTTGAGACAATGTCCTCTACGTCATGTCTGATGTCTGCTATGATGTCTTTCTCACATCATTAATTTAATGGCCAATACGTGACTGTGAAACATTTGACAAATCTCAGACTGTTTCCACTGCGCATGGCAGACAAAATATGCAGTACAGAGATAGTGATGAAGCAATTAACTTCAATTTAATCATGCAATACGGGCAATAAATAAAGAGTCATTAAACAAACAACTAAGCATACTGAAATAAAACAGTTAAATAAAACTGTATAACCTCTGGTTGGAGTTTAAATGTAGTAAGGGTTGAAGTCTATGGTCTCAACTGATCTGCTATTAAAAAATCCAGCATTTTCCATTCTCAATTAATTATTTTTGATTTATGGTTAGTTGTTGGGATTTTAATAGCTGCAAAAAAAAAAAATTATTATTCTTTTTATCTAATTTTGAGTTAAATGACACAAATGATGTTGGATGGTTTGAGTATATGCTATAAAAATAAATATTATAGATCGCCCTGTTTAGTTGTCATCTAAAAGTATAACAGCGTTGCTCAATCAGTGTTATTATCAGTAATAGTTCTGCATAATGCATTCGGTAACGCTTCCAGGGTTCCAGTGATTGGCAGAGGTTCAGAGTGATTGATTAGTTGAACACCACAATTGTAGCATTACAACACTGTGTCTCTGTTTATCCCAGCGTGGTTTTATTAACATAATTTAGCAAGATACAGCATGCTACCGGTAATTAAGTGAGTGACACGTAATACATTATATGGACAAGATGATTATTCACGAGACCGCCATTAAGAAGAGTCAGGTCATCCAGTATGGGGATATACGAAGATTTTCTGCAGATGCTTACGATGCCTTTGTCTCAGGTCACGTTCACGTCTTTAGATACCAGACTTTATATTAATCTCAAATTAAAATTAACTATTGTTTTTACAATCACCTTGCCAGTGTCATACTTGTGCTCATTCTGTGATTTTATATAGATTATCATTTTATTGTGTCTCAAAGCAAATTGACACACAAACTGAATTGATTCAGTTGGCCTTGAGGAGCCTCCTAACTGGACAAATGAGAATATACTCAGACGGTTCTAATGTGTGTTCATTTTATCTATATAGAAATAAACCTTAGCTGAATCCTCAATTTTTTGCCTTTTGCATAGATTTCCTCAAGGCAAAATTATATAGAATGGGTGCTGGCAATTATTCTTCTAACACTTCAATGTTGACTTGTGGTTGGCACGAGTGTCGCTTCGTATTTTGCGCCGTAACAAAAGCAATTAATTAGCTTCTGTTTCTGCCTCCTCTGTACTCGTGTCCTCTTGTAGGACTTAAACGTTTGTTTTCAAGTCTGCAGCTCTTTCTTTTAATGTGACTCACTAAGTGACTCATAACGAATGAACGCACATTTTGTTCCCTCTGACCAATGTTTGTGTTTATTTTCTATTTCCCACCACTAAAAAGGCTTGAACATGGCAGAGTTTGATTTCAGCTCACACAGTCACCTCGCCCGCAGCTGTTTGCGAGGTGTCACGAGTTGCCACTGATGCCAAGCGGAGTGGACAGAAATCTCTTGAGGGAGAAGTGTGAAAGGCGAACTCCCCCGCCACAATATCCCACAGGTTTTGTAATTGAATATAGTAGCACATGAGTTCAGATGCTGCAGAGGAAATATTTGCTTTGTTCCCAAGAATGTATAGTGATATATTTAATATTTTTTATAGTCTTGCTTTTGTGTTTCTCTAAAGATTAAGCAAATTTCTGATTAAATTGTTCATAATTCCCAAATTATAGAAGTATGTTAGCTTACTTATTATCTTCGGCCAATCAGGTAAATGAGGGAAGAAGCTGAAGATGACTTGCGCTAACTACCACTCCAATATGAATCACCCGAAAAAAAAAAGAAAATGCTAAATATTTTCCGAGAAAGGATTTATCAGGACGGCTTGTACGCGGCTCTCTGTTGTGCTGCACTGTGTCTAACAATTTTGGCAAAATGGCAAAATTGTGAATTAACTGTGGCGATTGAATAACAGCACCTGATTCGGATCCAACTGGCTGTGTTTTCATGTTGTGTCGCTTCTCAGTCCCGCTGATTTCCACCTGCTCTGAAGGATGTGCTCACGGATTTGAATTCCTCAGGTAACCGCACTGGTTACCTAAACAAACCATGGACAGGTTTTTTTGATGTTCAAAGGGATATTTTTGTTGAATACTGTACTGCTCAACTTTGAGGACAGTCTGTCAATAGTGAATAGACTTTTGATTGGTACATGAGAACAAATTTGTATTTTTGAGGAGGTGAGAAGTTAATTTGCTGCTGGCTGGTAAATGAATCCGTTCATATTATTGTGGTTGTTGCTGATAAAGCTTCAGCAAATCTGGTGATTATATAGATCATTCTGTTCAGGATGGCATATGCATGACCATTATTTTTAATACATTGTATGTGCAAGTAAATTAAATTTGCATCAATAAATTCTAAAAACACGAGTTAAACCAGCAAAAGTTTGAAAGTTCATATTTCAACTTGAAAACGCATTAAATGCTAGTAACTGAAACAAAAATGTCTAGGTTGGCTTGAGGATAATGGTTTATTTTGTGAAGTTTAGAATTGATCGCATGAGTTTTACTCTTGACAAGTGAAGGAGTTGATTTATTTAATAGGTTAAGGTTTGGTCTGGTCTGCTGGTGAAGTAGTTTTGAACACATTTTTAAAATCAGTTTTTGCTAATTGTTTCTCATCAGTTATATGCAGTAATTTAAACAATTCCACAATATTTGTGATAATGGGATGATAACCCAATGTGTACATTTCTTGATATTTTTGTGATGACACAGAGAAAAGAAGTTGCACACACATTTTCCCAAAAACTCGCCCGCCCCTAGGTGAGAGGAGAAGCACAGTGCAAGGTAAGTCAGCAGTCATCAAACAGCACAATGCACTTTTTTTATTTTTTTATATATTTTTTAAATCCACTCATCCTTTGTAACTGGATTTGACATTGCACCACCTGCCCACACAAGGCCAGTGGCAATGGCAGTGCAGTTGCGCTCTGGCATTTCCAGCCTCGGCGCTGCCACATTTAACACAGGTACGTCCTCCCAGAATCTCCACAAAGATATCAATTGCTTTAAAACTTTCACAGAGATAGAGTTTTTGATTTGATAACACAGGCGGTGAAGAAGACTATTGTCAATCATGCTGACAGAAGGAGCTTCTCTTCGTCCAATACGTGTGTTGTTGCTACAAGATAATCAATGTTATTCACATCATCTGCGAGGGGACGTAGTGTTTTGAATCATCAGTGAGTGTACTTCAAGTCTTGATTGGGTATTGTTTGTAAATGCTTTTGCCAGTACACTGCAATCACATATGAATTTGCAGTACGTTGTTTTTGCCTGTCCCGATGCACAATGCAGCCTTCTTCTGTACACATCCTTGACTCTGTGGTTTCATCAGACTGGGGCGACCCGGGGTGGACTGCTACTGTCAGCATGAGAGCGGAGCAGCTGTTCTTCAACTGCAGTTCCTCATCAACGAGGTGAGCCACAATCCACCATTTATATTTGTTATTTTATCTCTTTAGGGAGTTGAAGTATTTGTTTAACACTGAAATTATCATTAAGAAAATATACATATGGGAGCAACTCAAGGAAGAGACAAGACGAGAAAATCTTTATTTTTGTAATATTCCTGCTGGATGGTAATGAGTTTGAGTTAATGTAGTTGATAGTGAAAAATGACTGGTTATAGGAACTATCAACAATAATATAAGAACATGGAAAGACGCTTCAAATATTAAATCAAAGCTTTTTACAGTATTTTTTGAGGAACTTTCCTATCTTATATTTAGTATTACAATTTTTAATGCGACAAGATGTAACCTTGCATCATCCATGAGTCGATGCATCTTCAGTACCACTTTATCCCACACAGGCTTTCAAGGTGCGATTATAGGTGAAAAGTAGGGTTTATATTGGACAAATCACCAATTTATTACAGGGCAAACACAGAAAAGAAATCATGCATTCACATTCACATCTAGATGAATATTACAATCACAAATTATGATTCTGTCTTTCGTGAAAAAATGTACAGCCTCTAAAGAGACTTCAAATGTCCTGGTTGGAGTAGTAGGCTGAAGATCGATAGGCGGGATTTTCTCTTTACAGCTAACTACAGAGAATAATGCTAAATACTGAAGGTAGTGTAACATGTATTGACAAATGACTTTTTTTCTTATGTGACTCAAAATGAATTATTACAAATATGTAGATATTATACAACCAAGACAAGGAAACTTCATATATGATAGATGTACTTTATTGATCCCTATTTGAGAGCCTTGATATAAGAGTAGCAATTTTTGCTGTATTGAAAACCTTTGCCCACGGGTCACAGCTGTTAGTTCCTGATCAACACTGTAAACCTCAAATCTCTTAGGTTATGTCAGTTTGAGCATCCAGCGTAAAACTTGTGCCAAACCAAAACATGCTAGATCACACCATTTGCTATAATAACCCCGGAAGATATCAGCTGAAATGTAATTTTGTCTGCGGTATGTACCGTATATACAGAAATGTACTGCAAAATCATTTACAAAGAGGAAATTAACCCTTGTGTAAATTCTGTCAAGATCTGTCTATTAAAAATACTTTTTTTTTCTGTTTAGTTGCTGAGGTCAAACTTAATTGTCTGTATAATGACATACAGTGCATGAGTATATCCTGTGTGTAACATCCATAAATGTGGATTATCAATAATTAAATCAACGTTGTTTCAAGTGAATGTGCTGATAACATACATTTTCCTCAAATTAACCTTATTTTTTCATTCAGAGCAGCAGGAGCCAAAACACTGTGTAATTAACTGTCCTGATTAAAGGTTTGTTATGATCATTACTTGCAGAGGTGAAATCATTTTCTCTTAGTGTTCACTAATCCATTGACAGTACAGGAGTGTGTGGGCTGACACATGGCATTGCCGTGTCAAGTGGATGAATTTGGGACTTTAACAGCACTTTGATGAAAAACGCTGTAGGTGTATGATAGAATTGAAGGGTCCTCGTGTTCGTTATAGAGTAGAAGCTGAATCAACGGTAAAGAACACGAAGCTTGTCTGTCTTCTCCTTTGTTGCGCTGCAATCTCTCTTCCAAACTCTCTTTTTTTCTTCTTCTTTATCCTGTCTGTTTCGTTTTAAGCCCACTGCCTCACTCAACCCACTACTCCATCACTCATTGGCCCACTTGTGATGTGTCTGAGGCAAATGGAGGTGGATAGGCCTCAAGAGGGGTGTGTGTTTGTGCGTGCGTGCATGCGTGCATTAGATATTGACTTTGTGTGTGCATATAACTGTGTGTGGGTCTAAGTACGCCTGGAAGCACCCAGATGTTTATGTAAAAGTGTAGCCGTGTGTATTCAGTCAAGAACGTGTATGTGGGTTCAAGTAGTTCTCATTAATTTAGTGAATTTGTTAAAGCATACCTCTGAGTTCGGCTGACTCATACTTCATGCATTTATGTACGCCACTGCTGATGATTTCTACTGTGCGACTGTATTATAAATCATGTTCATTTTTAATAAATAGATGTATTCCATACAGCAATATATAGTCACGTGCAGTGAGTACACAAAAAGGAAATGTGTTCTGTCAACATATTTACATAAATGTTTGAATATTTTCCAAAATAATGTGAATTTTAAAAGGAAATTATGGAAAAATAACACTAAAAGTGTTTCAGAAGCTTCAGATTTCATTTTATGAACTAAAATCTCATTATCAAGTGACAGATCTTTCCTTATTGAAATCTCGGATATGAAGGCACTGCTGTGCTCTTTGCTATTGACATGTGTGTTGTCATCATGCCAGAATACGGAGAGCTTTCTACAGCCTTTAGAAAAAAAGGTTGAGAACATGTTTGAGCCACCACACTGCATATAAAGGTCTAGATGATGATATCATATGAAATGAGTTGTAAGTGTTGTAGCTGTTGAATAACTGCCGATTTGTCTCGGAGAGCAGACTACAGTATTTGATGCTTTAGGAAAAAAGGCTTTGATTGATGAAAAAATAAATAAATAAATGACAGGATCTGCAGGTTACTCTCATGTCAGAAGAACATGTGCCAACCATCATGAAAAAAATTGTCCTGCATGCAGGTGCACTGAGGTCGTCTACTACATACTTTGGTTGTAACGAGTGATTTTTTAACTTGCTGTCGATTTTGTTTCATCTCAAACCGGTCTGTCATTATTGCCCAGCCCCTGGCATCTAAAAGGAATTTTGGCTCGTATTCCTTCCATTGACTGAATAATTTCTTTTCATCGGGCCATTCTCTTTCAACCCTAGAGATGGTTATGCATTACAAATATTCAAACTAGCCAACTGGCATGAATACATATATGCCACAATGAAAGTCACGTCTGTCTTTCTGCATTCTAATACTACATTTGAATTTCAGCAAGTCATCCTCATCATGTTTATGTCTGTGAATACATTGGGTGAGGTTGTTGGATTAGCTTCTTGCGTTAACAAGTATTTGAACAGTTATACCTGACTAAGTGTTCAGTGTATTTATATACAGGTTGGAATAGTTTATCCATTGCATCTCATGTTGACTTCTTTTGATGTTCAAAATGCACATTTTATGAACATCATTCTGTATCATGACTACATGTCTACTACTTGTAACAGAGCAGTGTGAAAAAATGTAATTAAAAAAACAAAAATGGAAAGACACAAAAAACACTGCCACGGCCGGGGTAAACAAGAGGTATGATTATTTGGCAGAATAAATCTTAAAGCACAAAGACATTAACATAATCTACTGAGGCGCTCATATTTATCACAAGTCATATCACCACGGTGTACTCAACATTATTGCGTGCTAATCTATTATTCTACAGCCCTCCTCCTGCAGGCTGAGATCAATCCATCACTAAAACAACAGCAAAGTCAGAAGTGGATTTTCACTCTTTGCACCGAGGCTCTTTTAAACACAGTGTTGAGGCTACATGCCAATTACAGTTTCACTGTCTGAATCCATGCACACTTTTTTAAAATTTCACAAAAGCTGAATTTTATTTTAGAGTGAAAATTGCAGCTGATAACAGATCAAGGTGTGTGTTGTCACAATCCATGAAGGAATTTTTCTAAACCCATTAAGAAATCCACAGTCCTTTCCATGACAAGTGTATATCATCCTAATGTGTCATGAATATTAAGAAACAACTGAAAACTGTGGACTCATGCATTTGTATTTGCACACATCAGCAACAACATTAAAATGAAAACAATCCCAAGAAAGCGTATTAATGATGTAATGTGTTTTCTGACATCTTTCTATCAGGACAGGCATCAACTTTCAGCAGTTTGAGCTACAATTGCTTGTCTATTGGGACCACACAGGCCAGCCATATCCATCAGAGAGCCTTGGCCATTTACGACGGTGCCACTGGTTCAAAACCATTCCTCCCTTGGGCCGCTTTAGATGGATAATGACGTGCGCAGACCAGGGGCAGCACACAAGAATTATATTTTTATACATGTTAAGGGTCAAGCTTCTAGGAAACACAATTTGTCGGGTCAGATATGATGACAAAATGCTCCCTTCCTGCTGTGAATATCCCATCAACTGTCAGGTATCGTGATGCAACAATCGGTGTCATTCACCTGTCAGATGTCATAATATTATGTACAATTGATGTTCTTAAATGCATGTGCATGCACATGCTACATACTATGCCATTGTCACTGGACTCTCCGATGGGTCTGCAGGTCTTGCCACCATTTGACTGCGTAGAATAGATAATAGCAGAGTTGTATGTCAGCCTTACTTTTTAGTGCGTGGGCTGTTGACAGTCCTGTTAATGGTTGGCTTGCATATTCACAGTGGCCTCTTGACATTCAGTGAGATGTAATGCCTTATTCCCATTAGGCATACAAGCCCACTGAAGAGGCCACTTCTCACAGGTTCCTGTAAGTGGTGCACTTTTGCACACTATTTTTATAGCACAGGAAAAAAAAAAAAAGGCAATGTCTGATATCAAGCTGGGAAGGGTTTTAATATATAGATATAATGGCACAACATCACTTTCATAACCTCCTTCCTTGCTATTTTATGGAGAAATATTTAATTCTGGCACCATTGGCAGAGACTATGAATAGGCTAATTAATGTGTTTGTTTCCCCAGTTCTGCTTTGAATTCATGACTTTGCTTGATGAATAATACATCTGAGGCGGCTGGTGAAGGTTGGTGTCGGATGAGGATTGTAGGTGGGGTGGAGGGTAAAGAAGGGAGACTACTTAGGAAAGGAAAATGTGAGAAGGATTATTGTGCTGGATGGGAAAAAAGGTCAGCGGGAGTGCTGAGGAAAAAAAAGCAATTTTTTTTAAGGATGTGTAGCTACAAATAGTCTACAATATCCATTCATCTATAAAGAATTACTCTGACAAAAATCCAGCAAAATATGAGACATCTGTTTCCAAAAAAACATAAAATATAAGTTGTGTCGTCATCATCTTTGTCATCCGCTGCATTAATGAAATACAGTGTTGTAGACATCTGTTTCACTTTATCTGGCACATTACATTTGCTGACTTTTGAAGATAAATATTCTTTAGGGGAAATGTTTTGTCTTTCTATGCTATTTAAAAAAAAAAAATTTCCCTCTTTTTTTCCGTCTGTCATCAGATGATTAATTTAATTCAGGTCGGGTTTGTAACATCCTAGAAGTCGACCTCTTGATAAGATATCTTGCTTTATTAATCTTATTGTATTCAAGAGAGGCTTTAAAATATTAATGAGGAGGGTGGAGAGAAAAACTACAAGACTTTATAACACAACACATCATGTGGCCTAGTGCATCTGTTTCACCTTTGTAGGGCAAAGCCAGCACATTATGGTCCATTAGCAAACACCATGCTTAGAGATCTGGATTGCTTTGTTTTTAATTTGGATTATAATATATTTATTAAAGGCTATCCAAAAACATAAATGCTCTGCAAAGCAAAAAGAAAGAGGCACATTTGTCTTTAAATGAGATTAGCGCCACGTGTTTTTTGCAACTCCTGAAGATGTTTGTCATACACAGTTGGTCAGTTTCATGTCCCTACTTACACAAATGGATATTATGAAAATAAATTTCTGTAATTTTATTGCCGTAGTACCTTTTATGCAAACATATAATGATAAACATAACTTTCCAACTCTCTGCTGACAGATTGAAGGCAGCGTACAACCTGGATAGGTTACCAGTTCTTCGTAGGTTAAACGAAGAGAGACAGATAAATACGCACACTCACGTTCAGAACTACAACATTTTTTAAGATAGACCAGTTGAGCTGGACTGTGGCGAGAAACCAAATTACCCAGAGAAAACCTGCACAGAGAACCTGCAGCCTGTTGTAAGCCCAAAGTATGAACTACTTTTAACTACTGAGTTCAGTCAACCAGAAATAAAAATCCAACAAGCGAAACAAAATTGGAATTAAAAAAAATAGTCTTACTGGAACCAATTTAATGATGTCATGAGTAATGTCAAAGCTGGTGTCAAAGCTGGTTGACTCAAATTAAAATTCCTTTGAGTCCTGCTGAACTTCATAACTTCTTATTGCCATTTTTCCAAGCAAAATCACAAGTAATGCTTCAGTTACTAATGCAACAGCAAACACTGTATTTAGTTTCATAAGCAATAATTCTCTTGAAAAATCCTTTTACAGGTGATACAGATGAGGAAGTTTACTCAATGGGCATTGAGGACACGTTAGTATTTTGTAAGGAAACATACACATATCGACCTTTGTGTCTATTCTGAAAGCATGTCTGAAAATCCCGTTACTCAAACCACCGACGCTACCATCCTTGAACACATTGAACAGTTAGAGCTATCGTCTGATGTGCGTGGGGTGCAATTTTCTCCGGGGCCTGCTGATTGTCATTTTTGCATATTCTGTGTGCGGCTGTACTTGCAATTGTTGCCATCATCAACATAATTCTGCCTCAAGATGTAGGCCGGGTTCTACCCTGCCACTGGTGTTCTGCTTCCTCTTCATCTGCTACATTGTCTTCATTAGCCACCGTTCCACCTTTTTTACGCCATTTCACCGATTCTTGGCCATTATGAATATACCAGTGGTTGTTTTCAAGTCATCATGAAACACAATGTTGAGTAATAATGTTTTTTTTTATTGTGGCAATACATTTAACATTGAATTGTATACTGTAGAAAAGTAAAAAGAGAGCAAACACTCCCATTCATAGTCAAAGGTAATGCAAGATAACTTTACAAATGCATCAGATAAAGTCTGGTTTACCTATTTATCATCTTTCAGTGGGCAGATACAAATACATGACACTTTAAACAGACTACACATTACCAGGAATGAAAAAAAAAAAACTGACATGAAGCTGGGCGAAAGCACATGAATGGGTATGAAATGATGGCACGTTATAATGTTTCTAGAAGCATTAATAATTTATATACTGTCACTCCTAAAAAAAATTATCTTTCCAACTAATGACTCTACATTCTAACTAGAGATAAATTACATCAAGACCTTCATTGTTGCACTGTTTTGGGATCAACTTAAATTAATAGGGATAATAATTGTACCAATTTAGAGCAATTTCAACCCGCTGGGCTACAATTATTTTTGTGACGAGATAAAAAGACACCAGTTAAAAAGGTAGCTCTCAACAAAGTGGGTTCATGTTTGAAAAGAAATAGATATCACTGATACACACCAGATAATTGTAAGTTCACTCTCCATCTGTCAGAGTCACCGCGAATAAGATGATAATAAAGGTAATGATAATAATATCCCTAAGCTCGAAGGAAAACTGTGGAAACTCACGGTGCATTGTGGCCATGATGCAGTAAAGTAACTTATTCAAGTCACATTTGAACAGATTCTTTACTAAGTCTCTGTATTGTCTTGACTATAATGAATCTCTTTGTTTAAATTCAACTTCGCTATGCAGAGTGACATCTTGGATGGATGCAAAGCAAATATTACTAATATGGATATCTGTGGGAAGCATTGTTTTCATTCTTTTTACAGTGCCGTGCTGTCTTTAATCCCAAGATTAAATTTGTAATCTAAAGCTATTCCTCCATGGGATCCAGACTGCAGCGACACCCTGGTAGCTGAGCTACACGGGGAGTTTCACTCTAATTATAATTCTCCTCAGAAAGCGGCTGACACCGTTTGCAAATGATTTGTCTTACACAAATATTCAGTCCTGTAACTTGTCCATGTTTTCTTTGGCAGCCGAAGCAGATTGTGCTGTAACTCATACTGTAACATTTGTCTGGATGTTTGCTGATTTGGGAACTTGCTTGGAGCTGGAAAAAAAAGAAGAAAGACACAGTTTTGCAAAGTTTTCAATGTTCACTGGTCGTGGTCATACAGTGAATTGCAAATACATGGTATACTGGTTTATATTCAAAGTTCTCCATTTGCTGTATCTTTGGCTATTAAATATTTTTCCAACCATTGAGTTGAATGTAAAACTTAAGTTGAGTTAATCATCTGATTGTTTTTGGGTTTTTTTGTCCTCTAGGGGGCGCTGGTCACAGCCTGTGCAGACGACACGCTACACTTGTGGAATCTGCGCCAGAGACGGCCAGCAGTACTTCATTCTCTCAAATTTAACAGAGAGAGGTAAGCTTGGATTACATTCAAGAAAACAAACACACACACACACACACACACACACACACACACACCTCATTTTAGTGAATGCTTAATCGCAGAGCTTTATATTACTGCATCAAAAAGACCTGTTTAAAGAAACGACTATAATATGATATCCTGTGCAGACAATCATCTTCAACACATTAGTGGTCCTGTGTGGGTGATTTCAAGGAACCTGTAAGCATTATTCAAAGGCTTCATCAGTGTGTAATCATCTGAAACACTAGATTGGAATATTTTAAGAGAAAATATTCTCATAATTTTTATTTCTAGAGATAATTATTCACAAATGTTCCATTCCACCATCTTCTCAAGGTACTCTTATTGATTTCACTAAATGTTAAATCAAAAAGAGTGACTGTTGTGGCCAGTGGAGGCCAGTGAATTAATTTTCATTGTTGAAGAAACCTGTTTGAGGTGATTCAAGTTGTGTTACATGATCTGGTATCCTGCTAGATGGAGCCAGACTGGTCATAAAGGGCTTGACACAGTCAGCAACAAAACTCAGGTAGGTTGTTGTGTATAAACTCGGATCAATATATACTGAGGTGTCACTATTTCACCATCAGCAACAGAATGAACTGCTCATACAAGGAAGGATAGATCCATGTTATGTTTTACAGCATATTCTGTCAAAACAGAAATGGAGATTCATCAGACCAATTTTTTTATTGTCCAGTTTTAACAATTCCTCATACTGTATTCTAGACCACCAAGCATACACTGCAGCACCCTCATGAAGGAAGTGAAGCAGAGGGTTGTTACTGGTCTTGGTTGAGATTTCTGTCCTCCCTCTGACTTTGATCTTCTTTTCAGACTGTCTGAAAAATGCTGGCTAGAAGCTCTTTGTTACACCCCAACTAATGACCTCTTCTGCCCTGTGAGACACTTGACACCCCCCCACCCCAACTCAGGCTGCAAGGGCTGGCTACCCTGTCTGCCAAAAAGACATCTTTGACATGTTGCCTCTTAAATTGTGCAGCCTCATGAACTGGCTTTGTGGCAGCTTTATTGGCCTGTGTTGAGTATGTTAGATTCGGGTCAAATTACCAACATGTAAAGATGGTTGTAATACCAGGTAAAGCAATTTATTGTTGGAGTAGTTGTCTGGCATTCCAGCTTGAGGTTTGGCGAACAGCATCTTTATTTCTTCTGTAGTTGACAACACTTGAGGGGCCTGGAGGTCAGAGGAGAGGTCACTGCTACTATATTGCTTTTGCCCTACAGCTTTT
>OMNM01034133.1:0-16778 GCA_900302745.1 Parablennius parvicornis | reverse complement strand
TGTGGTGAGTCGGATATGATCCACTAACTACCAGCCGGACATTTTTAGATGGGCAGTTGAGACTGGGGCAGTTGAGAGGGCAAAGCTGGCCCCGGGAGCCGGACAAGAGAGCCCAGCCTGTGTCCAGCCAAGAAAAGCGTGTCAGGGGTTTAAATTTTAAAAAGACCATTATGTAATCTCAGCAGGGCTCTGCACAGTGGGGGCACGGCAGACCAGAGGCACTTTAAGGGGACGGTTGCTGTACAGGACCTGGGACACACAGAAAAAGAGGCTCAGAGGGGGTTTTGATTCATTAATGACAATGATGAACACAAACAACAATGATATGATAATCTGGATAATTGAAGCTCTCACCCTGCTTCTCAAAAGTATAGATGCACAGATGCTTTACACCTGGCTCTGCCCGTGGCTCATCTCTCTCTCTCTCTTTCTCTCTCTCTTTCTCTCTCTCTCTATCTCTCCCTCTCTTTCTCTCCGTCTCTCTCTTCCTCTGTACAGCAGGGCACCTGCGTCTGATTAGTTGGAGTAATAAATGACTACATCCTGTATATTGTGCATTATTGAACACACGGCTTGTTGTCGGCAGTGGTTGTTTAACTTCAGTCTGCTCTGCTGCTTTGGCTCTCACAGTAATGATTAGTCTCATCCTCATATCTAAAGCCCCTTGAGCCTTTTGTTTCATTTGTGGAGATGTTTCTGTACACAATAATTAGTCTTCTGTCCTTTGGATGTATTTTCTAATGTGCTACATCTCTAGTAAAAATGAGTGTCTGGAGAATGCTTGGTGCTTAATTTTCAATGGAAGTTTTTGTCTTTTATTTATTGAAATGTTTTTCTTATATTTAGTAATTTTTTTTGGAGTTAGCATCTTCACCATAATACAAAAAAAAATGCTGAAAACCAACACTGTTATGGTAAAGCTCTAGTCTTTTGTAAGGAAATAGGACATGAATGAATCAAAAACTTAATCTCTGAAATGGAGTTGCAATGTAAGAGTTTTATTCAGAAGGCGGGGAGGGAGCCGGAGGTAGTGTGTCTTATTTACTTTGTGTCAATCTCTGTATGAGAGGTGTTTTGTTATCTGCCCTTTAAGGCTTGTGTGTGTGTGTGGACTGGATGACATAACTTCTTGCAATTTCACTCCTTTTTTTTCTCCTTTGTATGTGTCAGTTTACTTTTCTTCTTTCATAATGAACCTCAGTTGTCGGGTTTGCACTGACTGTTTGGTTGGGGTATCTGATGGCATTGTCTTGTATGAATTCTGTAATTTACTTTTCTGATAGAGCTGTTTGCTCACTGGTTGCTGTGCCCTGAGAAGCAGTGGAGCTGGCGTGTTTGGAGAAGGCTCAGTTTGTTGTGCTTTCGAGAAGCTAGATTTAGCCTTCCTGCTTTGCTTGTCAACCTGCCAGAAACCCCAAAAGCCCCCCAAGAAGGAATAAAAACGCTGCATGGATATCTTGGAAGGAAAAGATTGAAAAGACAGGCAAACAACTTCAGATCTAACCATCAAGTGCAAAGTGCAGTGGAGGCATTGTAATCTGCCATCAGTGGATGCTTTAACTTTGTGTAAAATCGCTGTTATGTTAGTCTGTGGTTACTTGGACAAAGGAAATTCAGGGTAGCTGCAAACAGTCCCTCCATAATGATTGTGAGATGCCCACAGGGGCAGTTCGAGTGGCAGGTTAATACTTTGTTTTTCACCTGCAGAGTGAAGTGTTTGTAGAATATCTGACAGAAATAAACAGGGCTGAAGTGAAGGCATTGTTCCCCTCAGCACCGCTGCTAACCACCACCCTGCGCGCTGCTTTTCACTGCCCATGATCCCTTTGACAAGGCTGTGTTGAGTCACAACGTCTTAACCCCAACTCAAATGTTAGCTGTCTGTCCTCTGGTGGCCAGAGTGAAGCCATGGTGTTTATGTCTCATTTCTTGTCCCGTGTCCTAGTTGTTTTGCTTCTTTGATGGCACAAGTGACAGAGAGAGGTCAAGAGGTGCTTTGGGGCCACTGGCTGTCGCATATAAGAATTTTCCAATCTGGGTCAAGGCAGATGGTCTGTGACTACATGGTCGTAAGTGGTTAGAAAAACCTGCTCTGAAAGCATCCTTAGGAGCTGGAGCTGCCTCAACATTTATGAGACGAGATTCATTTGTGGCCTAGAAGCAGCAGGTCTAGATTTAATAACTAAATTCTTTTTATATATACAAGACAGAAATATGAGGTTGTGTTTGTATAACATTTTCTAATATGCAGATGACCCTGTACTATTCAGAACAGAAAAAAAGAGTGCCCTGGATAGCCTTGTTGCCCTCTTCAGTTGGCCTCATTCTGGCTCACATAATGTCCCTTCAATGCTTTGCTGCAGCTCTGGCAGCATGTTGTTATTAGTTTGTGTTTGCTGCTGGTTGAATAAGCATTGTGTTGACTAACATAAGGAGGGAAAGCATTAACTAGTGAATGGAAAATCCCCACAGCCTAACAAGCATTGGGCTCCGGGCAAGCCTGATCCAGATCCAGGTTCTGACTCCTTCTCAGTCAGCTGGGTCTCTTTCTAGTACTGGAGAGGAAACACAGACACAAAGACACTTTCCAAGATGAATTATTGAAATTCAGCAAAAATGTTGTTGTGAAAGATAAAGCACTGTTAGGAAATTGTGTGGGATCTCAAAAGATACAAGAAGAGCTTGCCTTAAAATATGAATCATAAAAATGCACATAATTATGGAGTGTCACAGCATCCCTTTTTTTCATGACCTTGGCAAGTGTCCTGTGGACCTCACCGTTATCCCGGATCACTCCATGCGGCCGTGCCTCAGTTCAGATCAGGCTTTGCACGTGACGCTGCTTACAACGCCGAGGCTCAGCCTGCTTTATAGGGGGCCACAGCCGATTTGTGTGATCCAAACAATGGCCTTAGTTCTCTTGTCCCCATGCCACATCTACCACCCCCTTTGTCCCCTCTGCTGGAAAAGTACATGTGATTTACCTCGGCGTGTTGCAGCTTAAAGACTCCATTCGTACAAGGTGACTGAAATCCTTGTTTTGATAGATGCTTAAAGAAGAGGGACTCTGTTCGGCTTTTACTGTGTCCTAAAGTCTGCAGTGACCAGTATTGATCGGGTGTTAATAATGTTATCTTCAACTCCTTCAAAGCAATGCAGCTTAAGATTGGAAGTGAGGGTGCAGTTTGTAATTTCTAGAGATTTATCTGTTGAGTGAGACAGAGCCAAATCTGTTTTGGTATGCGCTGACGTCTTAGTGATGTCCCTCTGCTACTCCAAAGGAAAGGAATAGTCAAATCTTCCTATCACCATCACAACAATAGCTTGTACAGGTCAGTGGTACAGGGATAAAGATGATTTCCCTTTTTCTCCGGTGCCTTAATTGGATGACAGAATAGTTGAAACTGTGCCAGTCAGCTGGTTTTGAGCTTTTAGTGAATTAGTCAACATGTTGCGTAGACCGTAAAGCAAAGAGAAGGTTTTTAAAGAAAACAGTTTTGGTTCCATTGACCCGACTCACTCACAGTAGAGGAATGTTGAATAAAAGACCCTGCTTAATTCAAATTAGGAATGCCTTTTCCACTGCAGCACCTCTGTTTGCTGCCAGCTCGCACAAGAATGAAGCCTTGTGGGGTTTGGTCCACATCCTCTAGATGAGGTGTTCCACATGGTCTTTTCTATCCCCTCTCTGCCTCCGCTCTCCTTAATGTTGTTCCTATTGTGTGTGTACTGTAAATGGGTCAACAGATGTTCTGAGAGAAATTCATGGGTGGAGATAAAGTGGGAGACAGAATAAATGATGAAGACGACAGCCAACGGTTTGACTTTCCACATACACACAAGGAGATGAAATGTGAATAAGTATTGCTTGTCAAGGTTTGTGAAAGGGAAGAGGGGAAGTTAGTGCATCTGATGTGCTAAACATACAAGAAATGAATTGACGAATTGCATCAGGAACATTTGGTGTAGAACTTGTGCCAAATCAAACAAGCAGACCACATGATCTGCTGTGGCCACCACAGATGGAGGGAGTCAAGACGCAACACAAAGAACCATTTTGGAAAATATGTGTCTGTCTTGGCCTAGATTAGAGTTTGCAATCTCTGCTGGACTGCCAGGGATCTAGTTGCTAAGGAGTACGAAAAATTGAAATTAGTCTTTTCTCCACTATGCCAAGGTTATTCTCTCCTGGCGTCATGGGTAGCTCACAGAAGTGAGAAATGAACTGATTTGTCTTTCTTAGCTTTTGGTTTAAAAAAAAAAAAAGGAGAAGAAATGTCTCAATAGCAAAACTTCCCTGGAAGTTTAAACCTGATCATACAGGGAAATAATGTATTTGGCCTAACAAAACTTGCAAAAATCAAGCTTTTCCCATCATTTGCGAGCTATAATCACACAACTATGTTCACATTCGCGTTACCATGAGGATCATTTTTTAAAACAATTTTTGTGAGTAAGTGTTTTGAATTGTCGCTTCAGAATTGGTGCCAGCTGTTTGTAGATGCCACACATTGTTGTGGGAGCACATAGACTGGTCAGACAGAGGTTGTGGCGACTCATTAGTTGAAAGATAAAAGTCTGTTCAAAGTCACAAGGCAGGGAACGTTATCCAGGCGAAAGAGTGTCGTAATCAGATCATTAAGTAGAAAAGCCGTTTGTGCCTGGCTGAGGATTTCAGTTGTGTATTCACTTCCAGTGTATATCCAGTTTAAGCTGTAAATGTTTACTCCCTTAGAGGAGGAAGACTTTGGGCAGCAGTCATATCCACTCCAGTTGAAAACTTTCTCTTTCTTAGAAACCCCCAAAATCCTCTCACAGAAAACAAGACAGTCCCATGCAGGCACGCAGGCAGACTGATGTGCTTTTCTTTGCTGTTTTACTTCTGGGATGTTTGTGTGTACGCAGATGCAGTGAAGGTAGTCATTTGGCTAGTTTGAACCAGGATAATGGGATGTTTCTAGTTTGTGCTAGTTTTCTCTGGCGGCCATCTTTCTGCTGGCATAGGGCTTGTTTGGATGTCTGACTCGTGGCTGGTCAATGTGTCTAGCGGTAAAGATACAGCAAAGCAAAACATATATAGTATTAGGATGTGATTGACAGGAAAAGACACTTAGATAGAGATATGAGTTTCATTAGAAAAATACTCAGTTTCATAATTTGCACTGTACATCGATAATCACTGGATTGACAAAAAAATGGGACTGGGTGAAATATTTGTTTCTCATTGTACAGTATGCATGTTTTATTAATTATTGAAGCACAAACACAAAATGTGATAGTTCATTTTACTATTTCAAAGACTTAGTATACAACAATTTATTGGTAATTTAGTGAGAGGTTGAGCATTTAAGTAATTTCCGCAGTCAGTAATAGGTGACTTAAACTGTTCATTATGGTTTATGTATTAGTAATACAATGAATTCTTGTAATATTAGTTGATTTAAAGGTGAACAGAGTGAGATTATGTGTTCATCAATATTGCCTGGTTTCTGTGTGCTGTGTATTTTCCTGATGAATGGTTCACTGGAAGCAGTTATAATACAGGAATGATTTTAAAATCTTTTTCACTCCCGGTTGCCATTTTGAAGAATGTCCCTGGCTGGTCTTCTAATTTTTTAAAAAAATTCTCCAGTAGCGTTTAACGGATCTGCCAGTTGGATAATTAATTAAGCATGAGGAAGAAATCAGTTCTCATGTTTTTAGTGTATTCGCAGCCAGATTGTTTGCTTCACACCCACTGCAGGTTTACAGTGTGTTGTAGCTGGACATATGACAGTTTGTGATTAAACCCACACCAGTGACGCTATACACTGATATTAGAGAATAAAAAGCTTGTAGACGTGGAGGTTGTGTGACACCACTTCGACACATATGTTGTCAACCACAGGTAGTGTTCAGGTATTTCTGTCCGTCATCTCCAGGCAGAATCAAAGTGTTTCATCAGGACTGATTATAAAGTATTTCTACTTCACTGAGAGGTTCACAATTCAGTCAAAGTTTATTTATTAGATTTATTGATCATTTGTTAGATTATTCATGTGGATATTTGGAAGATAGCGCAGCACGGAGTGCACCTTAATGACATCAGACAATCCTGCTTGCAACAGTGTGTGTGGAGTGGCCCGGTTGGAGGTGTGCTCCCAGACACAAGTTTGGTTTGTACCTGCTATAATTTTATTTCATGAGGAGGCAGAAAAAAAGCCTATTTAGTAAATGTTGTTGGCATAGTCATGCAAAGATCTGACAAATAGTTAAGTGATGCAGATTTTATTGACGTTAGTTACTTATGTAACAGCAAATGTACATCTGATAGCAGTGAGCGATATGACCTCTAATCTATCAATGTTATATACAGCTCTAATCATTTTAGAGCCAAGAAATAAAGTAAAATAACTTTAAGATAACTTGAAGTTATCTTTCCTGCCAATTGTCTCTCATCATTTAAATAAATCAAAAAAATTGTGCTAGTGGTCCTAACAGTTGCATTCACTGTATTTGTGTTTTTTTTTTTTTTTTTTTTTCCCAGGTCCACACAGCACTGTGTCACGCTGCCCTCCCAATGAGTACCAGTGTGGAGGAACGGAGCTGTGCATCCACATGAGCAAACTGTGCAACGGTGCCTCCGACTGCACTGATGGATGGGATGAGGGCCCACACTGCAGAGGTATGGAAAGATCACAGTTGGAAGACACATATTTGAGAGGTGTAATATGAATATAGAAGACTTAGCTGGTGAAAAGTACAAAACCTGTACTGCTGTGTCTTTCTCTGAGGGAAATAAGAAAGCTTGGTGATTGCAGGTTCTTTCTGATGTTTCTTTCTCTCTCAGTCATCACTGAAATCACCAGACTATAACATCACTGAGGTCCTAACAACCTACTGATACACCACTTCAGATGTCTCTAGGTCTTGACTGCATTACTGATCCATGGTGTGTCTGTTAGAGAACGAAGTCATATCCACTCCCGATGAAAATGTTCTATTACTTAGAAACCTCCAAAATCCTCTCACAGTGTTGTTGTGTAACAATATACAGAGTCATTCATGGAGAAGTAGTCACATCAAAAGTGGGAAGTATATTATCAGGAATCTAATAATGTCATATTAATGTGCTGAACAAGCAGATCAGAAATGATAGATATTGTGTAAAAAGACAGTGAAATAGATGAATGATGGGCAGAACTGAATCATGGAACTTTAGTTTCTTTGAGTCATGTCGGTCAGAAGTTAGTGAAGGAACAGAAGTCATGAAGAGTCAGGAAGTCCATATTTGAGCTGCTTCATTTTCAGCTCCTAACACAGTTTATTACAGTGTGAAAAAGACATGAATGCATTTTATCACTGCATAATCTGTTCATATATGGTGTGTATCACTCAAGAATAGAATCCGTTGCTAAGCCTGGTGAATGTTTTTTTTTTTTTTTGTATTTTGTTTCCATTTCGACAACTGGTTTACAATCTCTGTCTTCCTGAACCTTTCTGGGAATATTTTCTCACTCGTTCCAAAGTGATTTTTTGTTTCTTTTGAAATATATTTTCTTTTAATGTTCAAGCTCTAATAGCTCAGCTTATTAACTTGAACACAACTTTGGTCCTTGCTCATATGAGGTGTTTTGTCATTGTCCTCCTTTACTGACCGGATTTTTCTTTCCAGACTTCTTTTTTTTAAAATATATTTCCACACCACAGTTTTGAAAATGAACTGAAATGAAATATTTATTGAGGAAACACGGAGAGAGGAATGGGAAAAGACATCAATTTTTCATGTGTTTTCAGGCTGGTGAGATTTCTGTGCAGTAGGTGTGCGTCATTTCTCATGAGGGGATGCACAAGCTCTCAGAGGGAAAGCATGTGGTACCTGCAGGGCTCACCAATTATTTTAGAGCTGACTTTGTTTATAGTACAATTTGGAATAGCATTTGGTTAAACTATGTGGGTACATGGGCGGTTTTCTTTCTGAACTAAAACAGATTGTTTGATGTCTTTTAATTTACTCCAAATTAAATATCTTTCTCTATGTGTCACAGTGTGGTGTTTACGTTGTTGCCCACGTTGTTTTTCTGAGCGATCTCTGTTGTTGGTACTCAGACATGTTTTGGAAAGTCTGGGCCCGTCTGTAATCTGGACTGTGGTTGTCCTTGGAGGCTTGTGGAGAGGAGAAGAAGCACTTCACCACTGACTTGTGAAGGTTTTAGCTAAGTGAAGCTTAGTGAAGAAATGATCTGATTCTCACACAGGGTAGTTTGGGACTACGGCTAAAAATGCGAAATGTAAAGAACTCTGCTGATAGATGTTTGTGGATTTTTTTTTCTTTGTTCAGCTTTTTCTTTTGGACAGTCTGGTTTAAGTTCAGCTTTATTATTCATTTGAGGAATTTATTTGGTCAGCTTTGCAAAAATATGTGAAGTGCCACGGCAAAAGAGTGGCTTTTTTTTTATCTTGAAAGCGTGGCACTTTGAAGAAGAGATTCTTTCTTCTTCTTCTCTCTCCCCAGAGGTGTGTTGTTAGTGCAAACAGTCTGCCAGTGTTTCTGGGCAAAGTGAATCACTTGTGACTGATAGATCTCAGCCTGGTTTGACATGACTGTGTGTGCTTGACGATGACTCACCGTGTCTTGATTTATAACTCACAGGATGTGCAATGCACTGTCGAAAACTCTGCTGAAATTCCACCATGCAGCAGGTCAGCTGACTGGAAGGTGCGATTGTAGCGTGTTGTTTGTGCGCTTCTATATTTGATGTGTGTGTAGCCTTGGAGATAGTCGGAGTTAGCAGGGTGGTATTGATCTTGAGCGCAGGGCAGAAGTAGAAATTGATTTCTGCTCTGCCCCTGGACCTCCATTCACAGGCTTAGTATCTGTTATGCATTTTACTTGAAGGATGAATCTTCCTTATTAACATCTGCTTAAAAGTAGGATTAGAACTGAGATGAGCTGTTGCCACCCAAAACTGATTTTGAAAAAAATGGAGAGAAAAAAAAAAATCACAGAAGTATTTGAGTTTTGTTGTAATTTGCATCCATTTGCCATCACTCTTTAATTCTACTTAAGTCGTCAGTTTCCCTTCTTTAAGTGCAAATCAAAGTTTTATTGCAGTCTTTAAAGTGCAAAAGTTATTTATTAATGCACACTGGTCAAGAACAGTAACAGTAAGAACACAGGAATGTTACGAGGATGCTAAATCATCCTGTGCTGTGAAAGCTTCCTCAAAAATAACGTGCGTGCACATCTACATCAGCTGTGCGTGGATCTTATTTGTGCTCACTGATTTTTGCAACTATATTGGTGACTCTGTATTAGCTTTAGTTGGAAAGGGTTTGTGCACATGCACGTGCACATGCACTGAACAGGGCGTGTTTTGCCTTTTTCTCTGTGATAGTCTAACTTCATACAAAAATAGAGTTCACATTTTGTAGTATGCAGTCATATTTAAAGGTGCAAAGTAATTCACTAAAGTACACACCATAACTGAAATCTCTGTGCCAAGGCTAAACACCATCGTTTAAAAAATGTAACATTTCCATTGTGGTTGTTCTTAATTTTTCTCACAAGCACACAGATCTGTTGCTCACACACTGCCTGCTTGTTGTTGAAATACTATATACACTATGTGGCACAGTTTTGTTCAGCAAATGTTTTCAGGAACTAATTTATTAGCAATCTATTCAAAGTCACTGCCGATCTCTTCCGCCTGATGAGTAACTGCGTGGACTCGTACTACTACCCCTTCTTTATATTCCTCACTGTAAGCAAAATACCACAGGCAATGAAGTTTAACAGTTTAGCAGCTCACAATTATGCAGTTGAGCACCCTGCTGAGCTCTGAAGTGAAAGTGTACAATGGCAGCTTCAGTAACACCTGTGCCTAAAACCTACAGGCAAGCTGTAAACTCTGTCTTCTTAAAGAAAGCGCTCAGGATGAATGAAAGCCCAAAGATCACGGTGTTTCCTGTGGGTTTATCATAACATATTGGACGAAATATTGCATGATTAATACAAATAGAGCCCCTGTCAGAGGCACAGATGTGGTGTCCTAAAAATAAAATGTCTCTAACCTCAATGAACATGGAAAAAATACAGTTAATTTTCACATTCCTTCATTCATTTTGCCTCTCTGTCTGCTTTCTCGCCCTTTGTCTCTCTTCAGAGTATATATCCAATTGCTCGCACTTGGGTTGTCAGGAAAGTTGTGCAGTCACTCCGGTCGGGCCGGCTTGTTACTGTAAGAGCGGGTATGAGATCAGCCAAGATGGAAAGACGTGCAAAGGTGAGTTCCTGTAGGCGCAGATCATCATTGTGAAAATCTTCTAGAAAAACAGACAACGATTCATCTTTATGCTGAGAAACCTTTGTGTTTTATTCTTGCGTGCCAAACTGTGCTGGCAGGGTATGAATAACAGTGTTTGTTTTTCTTTCTGTTTTGTAACTCTATTGAACGCACTGGTCACCAGCCGCACTAGTACATAGTATAAGCAGGGTGTTTTTTAGGGTAGTAAACCGAATGTGGAGTGCACTGCCGAGAACTGAGCGTGGAACATTTCCCACATAAGCCTGTTTTGAAAACATTCGATCTTACGAGCGACTGAGGCTATTGAGGAGTGACTGGCAATGATCAACAACACTTGCAAAACCCACCATGTTCTAGTAAAATATCAAATCTAAATAAATCATGTCAATGCAACAAAAAACAAAGTAAGGTCCAAAATTACACTGAAGCATTGTATTGTTGATTTAAGCAAAGTGAAAGTAAACAATTTGCAGTTTACATACCATCTGCACAAGCCTTTTTTTCCCCCACTCTATCCAACATGTGCTAGTCCCCCATTCCTGAGCTGAAATTAGCTATTTTGTGTTTTTAAATGAGTAATAAGACCGTCTGTGGTTCCCGTGGTTCAGACTTTGACGAGTGCAGTGTGTACGGGACCTGCAGTCAGTCCTGTACCAACATTGAGGGCTCCTACACCTGCTCCTGTGTGGAGGGCTACTTGTCCCAGCCAGACAACCGCTCCTGCAAGGCCAAGAATGGTAAGTGCCCTCATACAGCAATGGGACTGGACGTGCACCAAATTGTCTGAAACCGGTCATCTTGTTTATGATTACTTGCGTCCATGCTATAATTTCAGTGCCAGTGGACCGTTTGCCTGTTCTGCTGATCGCCAATTCCCAGAACATCCAAGCCACCTCGCTGAGCGGCACCACAGTCCACAGTCTGTTGTCTACCAGCACTAAACAAACCACAGCCATGGACTTTATTTACGCCCAGGAAACTGTGTGCTGGATCCACGTTGGAGACACGCCCGCATCCACACACCTCAAATGTGCCTCCATTCCCAACCTGAAGAGCTTCACAGAGGAGAGAGTGATCAACATCTCGCTCAGCCTGCACCGTAAGTACAGCAACTTTGAAACGTGACACCATACTTAGTTGATCCCCTCGGGGAAAATGATTCCTTTCCATTTCATCTTAAATGTGCATACTCAGGACAGTGGGTTGCCATAATGCATCACCCAGGGATCTGGGGTTCAAGGGCCTTGCTCAGTGTTAACCTGTCTGCTAAGAAATGTGAACCTGTGCCCCTCCAAGTCCACTTCTTTCACCTCTCAGCCACCAACGCCACATTACCTGTAAGATTCGGTGGGCCTGACAATCTGGAAATACATGCATTTGGATTCTCCCTCTCTGACATTAAGTAATGTTTTTAAGCCTCTCTTGTTTGTCTTTGTTTACTGTCATAGTTTTTTCTGCCGATCAGACAGAGGAAATCGATTTATTCCATAAGCCACCATCTGCAGCTGATCCCTGATCTTCTGTCTATTCACTTTAACAGTTTGGCCACGATCACTGGTCTTCAAATTGGTAATGTGGGACACTGCTTGTCCTACATTGATAACAACGAAAGACTTTTTTAGCAACTTTACAGCTGCTTAAACGAAAAGGGGAAAAAAAAGGAATAATGTTAGGGTTGTATAAATGCCTCTTTGAGAGTTAAATGTAAGCAGGTGAACAAAGAATGTCCAGAAATGCAGCCAAAACTAAACTGCCCATCAGTTCCTGTTGAATACACATGTCCTGAGTTTCTCTTTGCTTCCCTGCTTTTGAGCACAGTGTTGTGAGTCACAGATATTATGGCGACATATTAAAACCAGCTGTGCTTTATTGCGTTTCAGATAATGCAGAATAGCTTTGTATTATGGAAAACTAAGATGGAAAAACATATCCAGACTGAATGCAGATATTCGTGCTTGCATGTTCTTAAATGTAACGAACCTGCGAGTCAAAATCATCCACACCCACATGCAGCCTGCGCTGCAGCACTTGCCTTTCAAACACTGCATTCTTTAGTCATGCAGTGGTCTGCTTTCAGGCAGTTTGTCCTTTGTGAGTCAGAAGCAACAAAAAACAACCACCCCACCTTCTCAAAGCCAGTGGAGATGCCTCGTCGATCCTTGAGAGAATTCACCAGCAGCTGATGTGCTATCATTATCTGCAAAGATTAATGAAGACTTGGCTTCGAACCAAAGGAGCCCCTAATGTCTGTTCAGTCATGTGCATATTCCACTTTGTCCTGCTTTTTAACTCCAACCAGGAAAGACTGACTTGATAGGGAGACTTAATGAGAGACAGTATGAGTAACAGGGGGAGTTCAAAAGATGCTAGCTGATTACATATTGATAGTTTTCTAGGGTGTCTTTGATATGATTTTGATTAACAAATGAAAGAATAAATGAAAATGGACAAAAGGTAAACAAGGCAAGGCAAATTTATTTATAGTACACTATTCAGTCACAGTGCTTTACAAAGAAATGAAAGAAATACATGAAAGCTTTACAAAGAAATATATCGAGACTTTACAAAGAATTAGAAAAAATAAATTAAATAAAGCAATTAAGAATCTTAATCTCGAACCATTAGGAGTATGAAATACTTTTAAAAACTCTCATATTCTGTCAAGCACTGTCATCCTTTTTATTGGATCGACTTTACATTGTGCTTTTCCCGTATTGGTATTTGGCATCTCAAAACAAGGACCTCAGATGGGCTCATTGGAAAGAAGCATGAATGTTATTTCTGATGACTAATGGAAGCTCTCGGGGACTGAAGCTACAGCTGACAACAGCGCGATAATGTACATTTTTAATGGGAGGTTGAATATTTTGTTACAGAGGTCACAGCGACCACAGCTGGTTTAACAGATAAAGGGATATTCCTCCGTCAGCTGATGGAGGTTTAAGTAAAGATTGAGAGGAATATGTGAAGAACTCATTATCAATGCAATGGGCAATGTAGTGATTCTAGAATTATACATCACAGTTGCATTCCTAACGTATTTCCTTTTTTTACAGTCATTACAAAGAAGCATTGTGTTCATGTGTGCGAAGCACGACAAAATGTTTTCAGTCACATCTCCTGTCCATGTGACTGAAAAAATGATTTAACGTTGCAGAAATACCTTACTCTGAGCATACAATCATCAACAGTGCAATGGCCGAATGGTGACAGCAAAGCAGGTTTGTTTTCCACATGCATGCACAACGTGGCAGAGCTGTCAGTTGTAAATATACTTGCTGTAAACCAGATAATATCAAACAATCTCAGTTGTGGGATATGAATCTTGCTAATGCCATATAAGTTATAACTGCATTATACAGAGAAACTACAGAGTAAAAATTACAGCATAAATTACATCTCAAACCAGGATGAAAAGCTTTTTTTTTTTTTTTTTTCTAAATCAGCAAAATCAAATATTTGTGGTTAACAGTCTTAATCACAGTCATTAAAAATAAGAATGATCATTGCTGCTACAATAGTGCAGCTGTAACCAAAACCTCAATGGCTCAAAATTGACTCGCCAATTTGAGAACCAGAAGAATTTGCAGGAAATTCCAGCAGCCTCAGCTGGGCTCACCATGATGGTCCTTCACGCACATGCACACCCACGCACACTGCAGCACTTGTATTCAGCCGCACTGATTGACACATGTGTGCACTCCCACACAGCGACAAAATGGAGAACTTGCTGCATGGAGAAGCAAGAGCAGAGTAGGAATAATGGATAATAAAGATGAAAACTGTCGCACTACTCGAAGGAGCAGCTGAAGGGCAAGAGCACTTAGTCTCTTCAGTTACATTGAAGAAGGCATTGAGACAAATATGTGTTTACACAAATTAAGTTTTATTAAACTTTGTGAAATAAATGCAATCATAACTCAGTCACAAGTGCATCTTTCTCATAACAAAGTATATATTATATATAGTATAAAGTATATATATATATATATATATATTTTTTTTTTTTTTTTTTAATATGCAAAATGGCTTGGAAGAAGATTGTACGGTTGCATGCAAAAGACCCAACCAAAGTGTTTTGTTTTTGTTTTTCTGTTTGACGGCACCATTTCCAACGATTACCCAGACAGCAGAGCTGATCTTTTGAACAGCCCACTTGCGTGTGAGTGTGACAGAATAGGAGGAGCAGGTTTATGCTTCAAGTCAAGATGAACGGAGCCAGCGACGACCAATGGCAGGAGTGAACACACAGGAAATGATGCACGTGTGGTTGGAGTGACTCATGACCTCAGAATGCCACGATGAGTTGTCCAGATGTGTCTCCACCTCTGTTGCACTCTCACTCTCTCTCTTTCATCACATTCCCTTTGAGTATTTTCTTTCTCCCCCTCAGTCCCACTTTCTACTTCCAAACTTTAAGAAACACAAACACTCATTCTGGATTTGTTGCTGTTGTTAAACATGGCAGTCACTTAGAATCACTAACAAACACACCACATCAAGCATCCGTCTCATTTCTTTCATGGTTCACAGCTTTTATAAAACAAGATGGGGTCATAAATTGCAGCAACGCAGTTAAATAGAAAAGTGTAGATATTAACATAAAGACCAAAGTACATTTGCTGGTATTTAGTTGTATAACGAAGCTGAACCGATGATGGCAGTCAGTATAAAATGTGTAGGCGTGAGTGTATCTATATAAATGCCATTATAATCTGTGCAAACCAAAAATGTCATTTTCGTAGTTACCTAATGGAAAAAAAACAGGATTCACACAGCATCATTCTAGTGCATTTATCCTTGGAGTGTTGTAAATCTCTGCACAAACTTTCATGGGGAAGCATTCACGAGTAGTTCTTACATTTCAGTCTGGACCAAATGGACTGACCTTCAGAATGTTAGTTGTTTTGCTCGCGTGAATAATACTGTGAAAATCCAGGTAAACGAAATATCTACTCATCAACTAAAAGTTCTGTTTAGTGGAACAGTTCAGGGTTAATTTAGTGGATTCAAAATACACAAATCCCTTTTGAGAAATGGATTTAAAAAGATGATTTGTCAGACAAGTGTAATATATTTCCAAGAATTTCATGTTTTTAATGACTTTTCTCTGCACTTTCTGTTATGTAACATTTTGTAATTGGGACAAACTTGTCATTCACTATTTATTAATTAATCATTCTGTGGCTACGTGCCACAGAAAACATGATGTACTGAGATCTTTTCCTCTTGGAAACCTAGAACTGAAACCGAGGGAGATTTACATTCAGTGAAAAGTAGGCATTGATGCTCCATGCTCTACACACTAGCAGTCTGCATTGATCCCCGAGCTGTCACTAAGCCTCACTTCTCTCCGTGTACCGTAAGTACCTGCTGCCCTTGCACAACGAGCTACAGTTTGCTGCTCAGGACAGACACTGGCCTGAAATCTCCTTAAGAGGTCATGTGCCATTAAAAGGCAAGCCAGTCAGCACATTTTCAAATCTTTCCATTCAACACTTTGGTCAACTCTAAGCCTCTCTCTCTCTCTTTCTCTCTCTCTCTGTATTCCTTTACCCTCTTCCTTGCATTTTAGTTTTTGCCAGTGCATGCGTAAAGTAATAAAATGTGACCATACAAATGTATCTTATTTTCCATCTAAATAAAAACTGAAAGATGATGCTTATATAATGTAGCACTAATGTGATAACTATACTCTAACTCTCCCATAGCAGAACTAACATAACCCATAGTTACTGTTGTGAACCTTTGTGTTGCATATCTTCACGTGGAAATGTGGTGTAAATACATGTTCTTGCAGTCCCACGGGGAGCAGAGAGACGAACAAGGAAACGTGTCGAAAATAAGTTGTTTAGGTTGAGGAAGAGTAAATGAATAAGGCAGCTGGTTCTGTTCCTTCAATTATGCTGTGGTGTTTTTTTATAGCACAGTTTCAGACAGACAGAGCTGCAGTTAATGAATCCAGACTGTTTTCCCACCTCTGGGGAACAGACAAAGGGGAGGGATGAGGGGGATGATGCATGGAGGAGAAGAGAGAGAGAAGGAGAATGGGAGGAGATAGAGGAGTCTTTGGCTGCGTGGAAGCTGTTTCTGCTTTGTAGAAGGGCAGGAAAATGGAGATCATAAGAGTCAGACAAACAGGGCCAAACATACTTGTTTTCCTGCAGGTTTTCCGCGTACTTCTATAATATTGCACAATTCATTGTTTTCTCCCCCCTCCCTACACTCTGTTTATCCATTGCTTAATCGGGGAATCAGTGTGTTGTGTGGCAGCTGGAAGTATTTAAACAGAGAACTTTGTGTTAAAAATTAAGAGCACCTTTGGGACTACGGCCCCCCGATTCCCATAAACCTCAGAAATGCTGCTGCACAATGGCCAAGTTTCCTTAGTGGAAATCAGATCTCTCTCTCTTCCTTCTCCTCTGTCTTCTTTTTTTCCTCACTTTCTTTTTCTTTTATCTGTCTTCTGATACATTTTTACTTTTATCTGTT
>OMNM01034132.1:19502-30751 GCA_900302745.1 Parablennius parvicornis | reverse complement strand
CTTCAATATATTTCAGTTCTGCGATATTACACTGTTCACTTTACATGTCATTTGTCAAGGCTATCAGAATTGTTTTATTATTCATTATTTACCTCCACAGCAACGTATTTTAAAATTTGAGCCTTTAAAAAGAAATTCTCTTTATCAAGTTATAAATGTTTACGTCTCACTCATTTTAGGACATGAGGAAAATCTATTTTGTTAGCTGTTCTCCTTGATGTTAATACACACATACAAGAAAAATGGAATAATCTCCCAAAGTTCTGCAACAATTAAGATTCATACCGCGGATATTTTCATGACTACGACTAGATTTCCCTCCAGATCGTTCTCATATTTCCCTGATGAATCTGTTGGTTTGTTCTATGAGTTGTGCCCATCATGAGTCTTCCCTCCTCTGCAGCGGCCACCCGAAGAAAACCGACCACGCGCTGGAAGACGGTCGAGTCGGAGAGCAGCCCGAGGTCGTCTACCATGTTTTTCACACCTTGTTCTTTGGAGGTCTGGCTCTGCTGTTTGACGGGTATGTGATCATCATTTAAGATGTCTGTTTTGGAATGAAAGTTAGTGTTTTGGCTCGACTGGATATGGATTGTTTTTTTTTTTTTTTCCCCCTGCAGGATGAAGTATTTATGGACGCCGTACGTCTGTATGTTTACAGCGTTCGGTGTGTGTTCACCTGACCTCTGGCTGACTGTGTTTAAGTGGCTCAAACTAAAGTCCATTCACCCGGTAGTGTTGGTGAGGAGAGTGTGTGTGTGTGTGTGTATTCTGTCTCTCTGACAAACCTACTGCTCGCTTTACTTCAGTTGTTTACGTTTATCTTCCACTCCTCAGTCTCTCATTCTGAGCACAGCTGTTCCCACCATCATTTGCTTCAGTTTATGGAGAGAGGTGAGAATCCCAAATGTTTTTCTTTTCTTCTTTTTTTTTTTTTTTTTCTTCAAAGCTCTCCGTGTACATCACATCTCCTTTACACTGCTTTCCCTCTCTGCTGCCTCCAGTACTGCCCACACGTCATCGCAGAGCTGACCGACCTGCAGGAGTTCTACGACCCAGACACCGTCGAGCTAATCAGCTGGATCAAGTGGGTAACATCTGGAATATCTGTGTCATGAAGCATGAAAAGAAACTCACACGCTGCTCTCCGTCTCCTTCCAGGTCCCAGGCTCCGGCGGCGGCTGTGTTTGCAGGGAGTCCTCAGCTGCTGGGAACCGTGAAGCTGTGTTCAGGTGCAGCTGTTACCAGTTTACCTCTTTACTCCGACGTCAACCTGCTGAAGAGGACCGAAGACGTGAGTCCATTTAAGAAAAAAAAAACCAAAAGAAACAGATCGAAGCTTTTGATTACTGAGAAGACATGCAGAACATCAGGTAATGTCATCGATTTGCCATAAAATGCAAATAACCAGAGCAAGAAAATAAATACATGAGGAGACAAATGAATGCCTGAAACAGATGAATACAGTCTGGTGGATATAATATTATAATATTAAATGCAGTATTAAAATATAATATTAAATGCAGACAATAGCATCTATATAATATACCGTAAAATCCTAAAGAGGTATATTATACTAAATGTATTTTTGAATGGCATAGAAAAATGAATAAATATGTTTTGAAAATTTTGGAATAAAATGTATCACTACTAAAATATACTTTGTATAAAAATAACACACCAATTAAAAAAATATATGAAATATATGATCACACTAACATTCATAATTGCAAAGTGCCTCATAAAATTCAGACAATAGAATTGAGATAAAGTTTGAAAAACCTTTAGAAAGCAATCGTTGAACTCTCTTAAAATGTTAATCCCATGTTCTGATTCAAGTAGATAAAATCATCTGTTTGCTATTTTTATAACATTAAGTCTGTTTAGCAGCAATAAGTTGACCAACATCACAATTACTACTTTATGTCCACTGTGCCTGTTCAAACATGTTGATTTTTTTAGATATATTTTTAAGATAAATAAATCAATCAATTGGTCTTGTGGGAAAGAAATGTTTGACCAAAGCAAAGAGGGAAACTGTCACGTCCTTCTTTCTTTCTCGCAGACCTACCAGGTGTACGCGCTGAGATCTGCAGAGGACGTCTACAAGCTGCTGACGTCGCAAAAAACGAATTACGTGATCATCGAGGAGTCGATTTGTAACGAGCTCACTGTCCATAAGGGCTGTCGGATCAAAGACCTGCTCGACATCTCCAATGGACACGTGAGTTTAAATCTCTCTGCATATTAAAGAAACATGAAGTGGTCAGTTCTGGCCAGGTCTTTGTAGTAATGTTTACAAATGGACATTGATCTCTTTCTCCCGTCTGCCTCAGGTTGTGTACGACAAAGGAGACATTTACTCCTTCTCCAAGCACGGGCGGTTTTGCCACGAGATAAAAATGAACTACTCTCCCTACACGAACTACTTCACCCGCGTCTTCTGGAACCGCTCGTACCACGTCTACAAAGTGAACTCGGTCATCTCGTTTCAGTACTGACGGCAGCTCTCACCGCGGCTCAGCCGAACCCGGCTCTTCTGTTACTCTTCCTGTCTGCCACACACTTTCTTTACTCTTTTTTTTTTTTTTTTTTTAAATATAGAATAAACATCTGATCACTGCTGTTTGGATGCACGGGTGTCAATGATGAAGCTGCTCAACCAGACTGACAACAATCAGCCCAATACGCTGCTCCAGTGGACTTTCGTTGTCAGACACGGAGCGTGTGGAAATATGCCACGTTATTTACTGTACTGTAGTGTTCAAGCCATGTGTTACTGTTACTGTCGTCTATTCAAGTAAGGAGCCAGAACGAGATGATGAGAATCCTTGAAGGTACTGACAATATTGAGTGTTTTTGTATGCTTCAACCTTTTTTAAAAAAAGAGGCATCGCCACTTAACACGCTACCACACACAGCATAAAACAGTGCAGTAGTGATGTTACATATCAGGTTATACAGAAAACCATTGACGACAACACTCAGTTTTACAAAACAACAAATTAGATGTAGTCAGCCACATTTTGGTTGCAACACTCTGCCAAAATCATGCCACACACACCAACTATACAGGAAATGAAAGTAGAGACTCCACGGATTCTGAGAATAAAGGGATATGATATTTCCAAGCATGTGCCTAAAGACTTAACTGGCTCAGTTTCAAAAGGTTTAACAAGAATTGTCGGTCATAGTAAATGCAGCAGTGTTGCTCCTGATGTTCATGTTTCAGCTCAAGACTGAAATAATTGAAAAAAACAAATTGTCATCAAATTATCTTTGAATATTTGGGACATTAGCGAGTGGTTCCGTGCACCTGTTAAACTCTGGAGCTTCAGATAAACCGTCCGCTTTGTGCTCCTTTGCTGAAGTCTCCATCTGGCTTTCCTGGTCGGATCAGCAAAATTGATATGTTTAAAGACTTTTATATTTGGATAGTAAGATTTAATCCCAGTGCAGTGGAAATGTAATGGTTTCAAAATTAGGTGTGTTTCTTTCAGCCTTAAAGATGATGTAGGCCGGTTCCAAAGTCTTAACGTTTTAATCGTTGTCCTCGTCTGGATGCCTTATGTCTGCAGGTCAAGGGTTCCCCCTTCGGTATGTTACATCTGAAGCAGCTTCCTGTCCACTGGTTGTTGGTATTTGGTGATGAAGTCCTCTTGGTGCTATCATGTAACGATCTCTCTTCGGGAGGGAAAAAAATCCACATGGTGAATTTTACTGAAGTACTAATGGAAATTAAAAATGGGTTTTAGTTCATAATTTTAACAGTACAGTCTGTGAAATTCTTCTTTGCATGTGTTGGACAGAAATCTATGAAACAATCCCCATCATCAAAACAGAAGCACACACACTTTATGGTGCAGGCTACAAAACCCCCCCCAAAAAAATGACTTTTTATATGTACTTTTTAAAATTCACATATTTATGGAAAATCTAGGAAGAAAGATACTTTGTTTCCTGGTATTCAACAATTCAGCTGAGGAAGTTATCACTAAATTTATTAAGAAAAGTAACATTTCATAGCCTTAAAACAATTGAGACAACCAGGTCAAGAATCAGTTTAACTGGACCTGGTGATACGTCTTTGAAGATGTTCGCCCCTTACCGAAAATGCTTCATCAGTTCGTGCTCTTTCCATTTTTGGGCCAAAGAGTTCAAGGTGTACAAATCTAACAACATTGTAAGTCCATATGTGTCATGTGTAACTGAGAAACTCAGGTGGATCTTCAATAAACATCACATCCTGGTGTCTTCCAAACAAAGTAACAGAAACGGGAACATCTCGGATACGATGCCACGCTGAGAAAAGAAGCAACATTGTGTCTGCCAACAATGCAATAACCTTTAAAGTGATGAAACTGAAGAAACACTTGGCCCAATACAGAAGGGATAACACCCCAGGTCCTAAACTAGCTAAGAAGTTGTTAATGCCACCATATTTCCAGCATTTGTTTTTTTTTTTTTTTTTGCTAAACCAATTTGATAATCCAACCTCAAAGGCCCATGGTCAATTACAGGGGAACTCATATAAGTCACAGCAAGCCAAGCTCAGTCAAGAGAACAACATGAACTGATAAGCCTCTTGGATAAGAGACAAAATATCTTCAAAGCCATAGTCCTTTCTACCTGATTCATCTGCTTTGAGATGCCTCCAATCTGGACAAATATCAATTGAAATTAAAGGCATTTCATTCAATTTGCCTCAGAGTGATTACTCAAAACATTCTGCTGTAAGGAAAGTATTTGTTGTATTACAAAGTATTCGTAATCACATTTATCACCCGGAAATTCTGAACAAATGACTTATCATAGTTACAATGAATGTTTATTAAATAATGACAGGCATAGTGCTGCATTCACAAAGTATTATTAGAATCGGAAAAAAGAAATGTCTTTATACATATTCCTAATTTAACCCCGTTAGTTGTCTCTATTTTAAAAAGTTGTCATAGTTAAAATATCCTCGCATTATGTAAATATGGGGCCTGTTTTTTTCAATTATTAAAGTGAGTTAAAAAAAAAAACAAACTAAAAACATAAAAATGTACTGGATTTTACTAGATTTAAGAAAGTAACTTGAACGTCACAGACGTTTATGCGCAAACATGGCGCACAGAGTGTCTTCACGACCACTGAGCGGAACCGGAATGACGGAGAAAGCCAAGAGGAGGCGCAGAAATGTGAGACAAGCCCAAAGAAGCTGTCTGAGCTTCCACTTCTGATGTTTTATTCTTCCTTTTTTATCTCTTGTGTCCTCTTTTTCCTCACTGTGACCTGTTAAGGTGAGACATTCGTGGTTACGTGAGCGGGGCTGCGACGAACTTTAGCTAGTTAGCTTCAATTTAAACTACAGTGTCCCTAAACACAACAGAGAATGAGTGAGTGCGGGAGCGCTTCATTTATCCACAGTGGCAGCACGATCCAGATTTCGTTATTCTTAATCAGCTCAAGCGAACTACGTTGTAATTCCCGCCCAGTCAGGACGGGCGAGGATATTGTTTAAACATCCTTTCATCACTACACTGTTATCGGGATGCTGCTAATATTTAGCTTCATTCATAGAAAACGTTGTTTGTTGGGTCCAAATGTCAGTAATTATCGGCATTAAAAGCTTTCACAGTGACTGTGTTTTCAACATTTAGTTAAAGAAAATAAATACATTCATAATTGTCACGAAATTATAACGAATTTTGTCATTTTCTATTACAAGAACTGGAAAATTATAAAGAACTTATCCGGAATATATCACTGAAATAGACATTCCTTTCCCAATATAGCCATATTTGAATTTTTATGTGTATTTATCTAAACCAAAGGATCAAGTGGATTTAAATATTGTTGTGATCATCAGGTTACCCATTTCAATTCCCTTGAAAAGCATTCATGCAAATAAAACAAAACTATAACTTCAGTGTTAACTAAAAAGACTAGATCATCGCAGTTCCCAAGATAGTAGGGATGCCATCATTAATGTGTAATTCAATTTGTCTAATCAGCCAACAGTATTGTTCATTTATGCGACAGAAGTAATAGTGTAGTATGCAGCTGTACTCAAGTGTAATAGTGGTAGGCATCGGTTTTGAATTAGGTAAGAATAACAAGTTGTAATAATTACTCATTGAGATGACATTATTGCATGCTGATGTATACTGAAGCACCTTAAAATATGTCTTTCGCATTTGTCTCCAGTTCAGGAGGATGAGTGCCGAAGCAGCAGACCGGGTGGCTGCTGCTGTAATCGGCAGTCGGCCTGGCACACCTCTGCAGACGTCCTGGTTTGAGTTCCTCTTGGATGACGGTTTACTAGAGAATCACCTCCAGAAATCAAACCCAGGTCAGCTTAACGGTGATTTTGACGTATCCCATCCATTGATCTGTGCTGGATTTGTCTATTTTCATAAGTTGTGAAGAAAAACATGGACACCGATGTGGATTAATTTCTTTACAGATCCGCCGCCGGTGCAGCTGATCATTCAGTTTCTGGAACAGGCGTCGAAGCCGTCTGTGAACGAGCAGAATCAGGTGCAGCCTCCAGCAGACAACCGCAGGAACCGTACCCTGAAGCTTCTCGCACTCAAAGTCGCTGCACACATGAAGTGGGATCTGGATTCACTTGAGAAAGGGTGAGAGGAAGTCTGTTCATAATCATTGAATTCAACTAGGAATGATGAAATCGAATTGAAAGACTTACAGGTAAACATTAGGCCATCTTTAACACAGATTGATGATGAGTGGGAAAACACTGAAACAACTTTAGAAGATATACTTGAATAATTTGTTTTGTTTTGTTCCAGTTTGACCATTCCCGTGTTGAATATGTTACTGAATGAGCTACTTTGTGTGAGCAAAGTGCCACCAGGGGTGAAACATGTGGACCTGGACCTGTCCACTCTGCCCCCGACTACTGCCATGGCTGTCATCATCTACAACCGCTGGTGAGGAAACACTCAAAGAGGGAGGATAACACTTAACTAATTTTCATGTTTGAAGACTCTTAAGGAATGTGTTTTAAATACTTTATAATGAATAAATAGCTTAGCATTTTGGTTCATTGTCCTTTCAGGGCCATTAGGACCATCGTGCTGAGCAGCTTTCCAGAGAAACAGACCAAACCAGGACCTCATCAAATGAACATGTAAACACATCATCTTTTTCTTGCACACGATTTTCACCATTTGAGGCTTTTTTACACCACAATAGATATTATCATTATTTTACTTCTGTTTTATCTTCTACATCTATTCTTATAATAGTCAATATTATCCTGGGATTCTTCCCTGGTGACGCTCTCGCAGGCCTCTACCGCTGCTGTCTTTAGTTGATGCACGTTAACTGCATGCTCAGATAGACTCAGATCAGGGCTCTACAGTTTGCACTGAGCTGCTTTTGGTTATCGTTGTCATTTCAGATTTGGGTGGTCATGACAGTTCTCGTTTCCATACCTGAGTATCTGTATTCATGACAGGATCAGCGTTTAGAAACACAAAATGATCCTTCCATCCTAAACTGGTTGACTCAAACACAAGTTGTTCTCTTGTGACTTGATATAGGTTAAGTATTGTGCAACAGGAGAAAGAAATGACAGAAAACATCCTCGCTGTGGTGAGTGAACATGTTTTAATGAATATTTACCTTTTTGTGTAGTTTTTACTGAACATGACATCTGTGTCTTTCTTTCACTACAAGAAGTCTTAATTTAAAAAAATGTTTTTTTTGCAGCTTAAAGAGCAAGCCAACGACTCCATCAGTGTGCTGGAAGGAGCTCTGCGGCTGAAAAAAGACTTCTACATCCACACTCTGAGGACTCTCGACCTGCTGGCGTCTGACGCCGCCGCTAACGGAGAAACGGAGTCCTCCACAGCAGGGCTTCGTATCGGTGCCGATGAGTTACACTGTCAGGTTAGAGGAGACTTGCGTTGCCGTTTTTCTTTGCAGGATTTTGCTATTTTGGTTGTGGGTTCTAAATGAGGTGGTTTTTGGTCCGTTTCCAGGTGCATTATGACTTGGGAGGTATTTTCTTCCAGCAAGGCTGCACAGACCAGCCAGCCTATGAGAAAGCCCGGGACCACTTCAGACAGACGAACGAACTCTTGAAGAAGGTAAGAGTTTATTATTATCCTCACCTAATCACAGGAGAATCCGGGTTTTCTGATGAGTACACGTTTGTCTTTACGTCTTCAAGCTGGACTCTACCGTCCACGTTCACCTGGATGAGAAGCGTCTGGCTGGTTACTGGAACGCCTGCAAAGCTTTGACCGGAGACTGTGGATCGTCCGACCCTCAGACGACCCCCTACGGCCACATCAACAGCCTGATCCGGGCGTACAACTATCAGGTCGGAGCAAACGCCACAAAGACGCCACATCTTTTATTTCTAGTAATGTCACATGCAGTGGCGGAAAGATCAATAAATCATTCGTACATTGTTTTGTTGGTCATTCCAATACGTTTTTAACTGGACCTCCCCTACAGGCCGTCATCGAAGCGTTCATCAAAGACAACGTGTCCCGGAGTTTACCGAATCACTTCAGGCGCTCCGTTCTCAGGGAGTTCATGTACAAAGTCCAACAAGGGTGAGGCCACAACACTATCAAGAGCATCTTAGTTCAGCATTCTAGACTTAAAAATACATAAAAGCTGTGTTTGCAAATTTTTGAGTATTTTAATCCCTTCATTCTGTAGCTTCATGTTCTATGTGAGTAACAAATTGACAGGTGTCTTTCCTATCCAGATATTTACTACAGAGAGCATTTTTCTTCCACCCATGACGGCTTTTAATAATTTTGTATTTGCAAGATTTATGCAATCAGTACCTAGAAGTTTGGGATGGTCAGGAAAATATTAGAAATTAATAACAATGATAATTCAAACCCTTTCCAGCACAGAACGTCTAAGTTCCTAACTTGCCTGTTATTAACTGTATGAACCATGTTTAAATGAAACCGTTTGCATCAAATGCTTAACTCTGTTTTTGTACCTGATGCATCAGATTCACATGTGGAATAAGTGGCTGTTCTTTGCACCTTTTTCCAAAAGAATATCCGGGAATCTATATTCAATAATCCTGTGTAGTACATGCTGCTAAACCTCCTCTGTGATTGGAGTTTTCCTCCGGAAGTCCTTTGAGTCTCTATTGACTATAATACGGGCACAAAGCTCAATTTAAATCTGTTTTCTGGCAGCGTCTCAACTTCCTACATTCAATAAACAGTCGAGAAAGGGTGGTTGAGAGAACTATGCACCCCTAATCCTGGCAACAGTATATTAGTAAAAGGGTTAATAATTTTTGAGTGTTTCAAGGAGTCAACTTATTTTGCTGAGTTATAGTTCCTCTTCTACATTTGGACATGTGTTGTTGCAGGGATTTGGGCCTTGACGAGGTTTGTCACAAGCTGTGTGTTTGCAACGCCGTCCGAGACGCTCTGGAAGGAGAAGTCCTGGGCGTGCGCTTCCAGCAGCTGCTTCTCAAGCCCAGTAAACGAATGGTGGACTTCATTTTAGAGGTGAGGAAGTCTGGACACCGTTGTGTCTCGAATTTAGAAGAAAAAAAAAAGAAGAATGAGTCAGAATAACTGATCTTTGCTGTTACACATTTCTATTTCAGTAAATTGTGTTAAAGTAAGAAATGGTCAACTTTAGGCGAGATATCCTTTCTTCTGCAGGTGTGCACACGGTCACTGGAAAAAGATCGCCCAGCTGAGACGTCCAGAAGAAACATGGCCATTTTTATGAAGTGAGTGCTGAAACTTCAGTCACAAAATAAAAAAAGAAGGAACAATCTGATTTTTTTTTTTTTTAATGCGAGTTGATGGAGTTTACATCGTTTCCCTGAACTTCTTGTGGAGCAGGACTCTGTGTGAAAGCTTGGAGGACCTGTCTCTGGTGTTTGTGGTGTCCTCACATAAACTCTTCATGGAGCTGCTGAAGGAGGAGGAGAGGAAGTTGCTGGTGGAGCAGATGAGGAAAAGGTCGGCCACCATCAACCTCAGCGCCAAGCCTCTGCCTTCCTTTTACGACATTCCAGGTAGTGAGCAGAGTTTTTCTCACGTGCGTCACACTTTGTCCGGGCGTCGCGTCCTCATTGGGTGTTTGGCCTCCGTCCCTCCTCAGCCTTGGCCAGTGTGAACATCGGGCAGCTGGAGCAGCAGCTCATCCTCTCGCAGGAGCCACGTCGGATCAGACAGATCCTCATCGAACTCCACGGCATGGCCGAACGACCCTTTTGGAAGGTCAACAGCAAGGTCAGAGGCCAAAGAAGTCACGCGGTTATTGACATCCAGGGTTGTAACTTATATAATTAATTTAGATGACTGCTTAAGAAAGATGTATTCAAATGAGACATGGTTATGAAAATGAGGCCATTTTAGATTTATACAGGGAATAGAAAGCTCATTTGACTCCCTAACTCAGTCCAGTTAAACCTCTTAAATCTAAATATTTCCTGTTCTGTTAATCATTTTTCTTCTTATCTCATTAAAATTGAGGGAGAGAAAAAGATGTTATTCTTGAATATCTATGATTAAACTACAGTAGCTCCTGTGTTTGCAGTGGGAGGTTCCTCCAGACTACATCAACGTGATCCTTGGCATCAAAGACAACCTGACTAAAGACCTGGTTTACATCCTCATGGCCAAAGGACTCCACTGCATATCAATAAAGGTGTGACGTCGTCATCGGGCCTCGGCGCAGCAGTTTTTGTCGTTAGGGAACATTAAACACGGACGCCGTCTCACTCTCACCTCAGGACTTCGGCCACGCTCGGCAGCTTTTCTCCGCCTGCCTGGAGCTCGTCACCGAGTTTTCCCCGAAGCTGAGGCAGGTGATGCTGAACGAGATGCTGCTGCTGGAGGTGCGAGCCCACGAGACGATGGCAGCCGAGGGCAGCAAGGAGCGACCGCCGCCGGACCTGGTCAGCAGGGTCAGAGGTTACCTCGAGATGAGGATTCACGGTGAGCGGACGGGGCCGTCTTTACCAGGAAGCACTTTGTTAGTTTAGTTTATATCTAAAGCCCAATTTACTTCTTGAATACTTCAGGATACTTTTCAAAGAGGAAGAGGTCACTTGTAAATATTAGTTATTTTAAAGAAATTCCCTCAGTGGTATGGAAGCAGAAATTATAAAGGTTTGAGATATTATATAATTGGATTTCATTTAAAAAAAATAGCCTAAAATAATACATTAAATATTTAGGGTTATGTCCAAAAAAGTGTAAAAAAAAAAAAAAAAAAAATCAATTTCACTGTTT
>OMNM01034132.1:0-19482 GCA_900302745.1 Parablennius parvicornis | reverse complement strand
CTGTTTAAATGAATGGAAAGAACTTTTCAATTGCATTCAGTTTTTTAGATAAATCCATCTGATAGCAGTATACACTGTATATACCTCCCAGCTTCTTTTTTTCACCTGAAGATGTTGCCTGAGCAGAAACATTTTATTCTCTGTGGGGAAAAATGATTTGCATGCAGTATGATCTCAAACCCCAGCTACTATAAATCATGTTTTTTTTGTCACTTTGTGTCCCAGGTAAGTTTTAACAACCAGTGTTAAATGTGTATCTCCAGATCTGCCCCTGCGGCAGGTGGTGGGAGAGGAGTGTGTCGCCTTCATGCTCAACTGGAGGGAGAACGACTACCTGACTCTGCAGGTGCCCTCGTCGCTGGTCATGAACAACCCCTACATTAAGGTGACGCGTCTTTATTTATTTATTTCAATTAGTCCATTTGAACCAGCTCCATAGCTTCTTCATTCAATCTTGTGCTCTGTCTCCTGCCGGCAGCTCGGCCAGCTCCTGGCCTCCACGTGTAAAGAACTCCCGGGTCCTAAAGAGAGCCGACGCACCGCCAAGGAGCTGTGGGACGTCGTGGTTCAGATCTGCAGCGTCTCCATCCAACACAAGAGGAACAGCGACGGCCGAGTGGGCCTCATAAAACACAGAGAGTCGTCCATGGGCATCCTGCACCGGTAAAACTGACAGACTGTTGGTTCATCTGTAGAAAACAGAATCACGCTGACGTCTTATTTTCACATCTTTTCTAGGAGCAAATTCATCACCTTCATTAAGAAGCTTAGAGTGAGTATCAAACCGGAAAGTCCTGTGGAATCGTAATAACATCGTATGTGATGAGTTTGATCTGATTTCCTGCAGGAGCCGCTGGTCCTGACCACTCTGATCTCCCTCTTTGTGAGGCTCCACAGCATCGTGCGGGTACTTCTTCATCTTTAGTCCTTAAACATTTAAGACAGCTAGATGGTTGCAAAAACTCAAACACAACAAAAAGAGACGGCAGCAGGTTCAATGTAATACTTGATGTTAATGGTGGAGGCAGTTCAGGATTTACTGTAAATGATGGTGGTGGGGAGGTGGCCGATCCTTGGTGATGTCATGTGCTCCAGTCACCATGTTGACCACATTTCAGGTTTTTTTTTTTTTTTTCTTTCCCTTAAGGATGACATTGTGAATGAAGTGACAGCAGAACACCTCTCCATCTGGCCATCCTCGCTTCCCAAGTAACTAGTTTTCATTTTCAACAATTCTCACAAGTTCCCACTCTTTATGAGAGCATTACGTCCATTTGTTTCTTGCACACTTACTCTAAAGCGCTATACCCTAAACTTAACACCCGTCTTGACCTTAATGCTGTGTGTGTGTGTGTGTGTGTGTGTGTGTGTGCGGAGCAGCATTCAGGCGGTGGATGTAGAAGCCGTTGCCGTGACGGTCAAAGAGCTGGTGTCCTACGCTCTCACTCTGAACCCAAACAACCAGTCGTGGCTCATCACTCAGGCCGACATCTACTTCGGTGAGCAGCGTCGAACTCGTGAAAGACATTTAAAAGCACTTCTTGGTTAATGAGGAGTCTTGTTTTCTTCCTTTGCAGTGACCAATCAGTACTCTGCTGCGCTCAACCTTTACCTGCAGGCCGGAGCCGTGAGCTCAGACTTCTTCACTAAAGCCGTTTCTCCGGACGTCTACACAGACCAGGTAATGACTCGCCACAATGTCAGTGAAGCAGACGTCTTCCTCTTTACACTTTGTAATGTTTTGTCATTTCCATATATACTGAAACTTCCAAGGTTTTTTTTTTTTTTTTTTTTAATTAATTCACAGGTTTTGAAACGGATGATCAAGTGCTGTTCCATGATGAACTGCCACACACAGGTCAGAGATAAAACCAGACACGCGCTGATTGATTTCATACAGGTGGATGAAAACTGTGTGCGACTCCCTTCAGGTTGCAGTTCTGTGTCAGTTTCTGAGAGAAGTGGACTACATGACGGCGTTTAAAGCTCTGCAGGAGCCCAACAGGTACCCGTGCAGCAGCAGCACGCATCAATCCACATGACCTGCAGGGACGTTTCCCAACACGCACAATGTATCTTTGTGTCAACAGTCACGACGCCATGGACTCGTTCTACGACTACATCTGGGACGTCACCATCCTGGAGTATCTCACCCGTATCCTTCATGACGCAATGTAAACGAGATGCACGGCTTCGAAGAACTTAACCGAGAGCCACGTGAAGAGAAATGTATCTACGGTGTTCGAATAAGCTCTTTAAAACATGACGATACTAAAAACAAGAGAGTAGTTCAAATAGCAGGAGCAGTTATTTTACTAAGAGAGGGAACAAATACGCATCCTGTCTAATCTAAACTCACTGTACAACCTAAATGTTCAATAATCACATTTGTTTCTCAAATGCTCAGTTGCTCAATTTGATGTAAAAAAAAAAAAAAAAAGGCAGGTCCCATGTCTTTTCTTGTAGCTGCGTAAAACTATTCTCTTATATAAGTCATGTGGATCTCTGCAGTCTGCTTTTCCCCTGACTGCCTTCAGATATTCACCACAAACGAGGCGAGACTGAGAAGAGGCAGATTGCAGTAAGTCTGAGAAAATAAACTAAAGCCGTCAGAAACAGTTCAATTAAACTTGTGATATTAAACTTTCAGATCAAAGCGATCGGACAGACGGAGCTTAACACCAGTAACCCGGAGGAGGTGCTGCAGCTGGCTGCACAGAAGAGGAAGAAGAGATTCCTGCAGGCCATGGCCAAACTTTATTTCTAGTAGTGACAAACAACACTGAATCGTACATTTTGTGGTAGAAAATAAACTCCCCCCCAAAAAAGTAGAGTTGTATATTTGTAAATCATTTGAGTGGAATTCATAATGCCCTGAGTTACAAACAGTACATGTTTAGGAAACATGAATGAACGGAAGACGATGCTTTCTGTTCATTGGGGTTTTAAATAGAAGTGCAAACCCAACATGAAGTTTCCAGGTCGTCAAGTAAAGCAGGGAGAGTAAACACTGAAGGATCTATTGGCCCTGATTTCATCTCTCGCTTGAGGCCATTATTTTAATAATACTTGAATAGAATTGCACATCACATCATTTCCTAGAAATGACTTCCAGTTTACAGTAAAATTCAACACATTCATCATCTGAATAAAACAATAAAGAAACGTTAAAACCGTAAAAAAAAAAAAATAAAAAGCTTTGGCAGAGATTTAAAATGATGAAGAGTTTAAAAACAGTGTTTCTCCTAAATATCTCAGCCTTCTTATTCCTGTCACCGAGATTCATCCTTAAAGGGACAGTAACCCTGTGTCTTTAGTTCAATCTCATGCCAGTGTTAAACTTCACAGTGTTGAGATCTTCTCTGAGCCGCTGGGAGTGAAGTCAGGTGTCCTTGTTTGAACGGCGTCATCCTTTAAAAACAAAGAAATCAATGATTTACTTCTTTAACCACATCTGGGAATGTTGTTGATAGACTTCAGTTTTCAGACGTGTAAAACTGATTGTACAAACAAATATTCTCATAACCAGGGTTGCAAAATTTTGTGAATTTTTAAAGTTAAAACTTTCCAAGGGAATGAATAGGATACTAAATTTAAGTTTTTCCTTATAATAGAGAAAACTTATTTTAGCATAATCCTGACTGAAACGACCAGATTTCATGCAAACGCAGTTGAATATCAATGCCATTAGTCCCCCACATGCACATGGCACACAGCTGACTGCATGGCTTTTGAGGCCACGCCCCCTACAGGCACTGACTGTTCAGTCAGACCTCCATCACAATCCCAGAACACAAAAGACTAATCAAGCCACTTTTTTGAGCCTGTGGACGACACAAAACTGAAGTTATTGTTTCCCACCACTTTTGCAACCCTGAGTCGTAACACTCACCAGCATAGTGAGATAGTCGGTGTGTGTCTGGATGGTGTGTCTGTCCTCCATTTGCTTTCCCGCAAAGTCCTTCAGTGTTTCTTTGCCGAAGCGACTGGCCGATTGTGCAAACGGAGCCATCCAGGTGATACAAGGCTGGATGATGTGTTTTGGGAGATCTGAAGAGGAAATTAAAAAAAAGGCATACTTAAATCATTGAATGGAATTTTGTGGATTTAAGCCTGAATCTGAACGTCAGTATGTGGAACACACGCCGCTGTAAAACACTTGATCCCAGAATTTGTGTCGTCATATCAACTCTCACCTGTCACTCTTTCAATTCTTTCTTGAGGAATGAAATAGCACAAGACTGACGCAGCTAAGACTTCATGTCTGAAGTCCAGAGCGTTAATACTCAGCATGCACAGATCTAAAAGCTAAAGACAAACACAATTTAACATGAGTCAGGATTGATCATGAAAAAAAAAAAAAAAAAAAGGAGGACAGGAGAGCAGAACGTCCGGCAGGAGAGGATTTTTCAACGTGAACACCTACACGCGTCATCTGCAGGTAAATATCCAGCGGGAACTGTCGCTCCAGCAGATCTGAACCTTTCCGACTCGTCGACAATTGATAGAATAAATTCATCCAGGACAATGGAGTTTCAGGGGTGAGCTGCCAACGCAGATGCTAGAGAAAAAAAAAAAAAAAGTTGAACATTAGAGCTCTCATTATGGAAGCAGAAATAAAATCAAGAGGCCATTCTAGTGTGACATTTTACCTTCAAAATGAGCAGCTCCATTTGAAGAATGTGCTTTTCATTGTAGGTATCTGCGGTCACGTACACCATCTGCCAGATCTTTGGAGGACGAGCTTCCTGCACAGAAAAGAAAATAGGATTTGCCATTTTTTTCCCCCCCTCCCATAGCTCAAAATCAGTGACCTGGTCATTGCGAAGTGTGAACGTGAGCTTCTTAAGAACAACTCGCTCCCACGAACACTGAAACAATCTCTTCCTTCTTACCTCCATCTTTGCTGCTATAAAAAGACAGGTAATCCCGATCAGTTGCAGTATGTCTCTCTGAACGTTACTCTGTGTCATCATGAACCGGTCGAAGTAGTCCAGCGCCAGGTAGAAGGTCTGCCGGTGGAGAGTGTAAGCTTCACACACCTGGAACCCGACAGCAGACACACTGTTAAGACCAATCGGCTTCACTCGTCAGTGATGTGTCAATTCTGCTACTTTGGCTTCAAGAAACCCTGAAATATATGAAGATACAAATTCAAACCTCAATTAACCAGTTGAGGAGGATGGATCTCATCTGTGGATCCACGTTGGGATGCTTCCTTATGAAGTTCGCACTGTGCTTGTAATTCAAATCGTGGCCAAACATCTGCAGCCGAACTTGGTCTGAATCTTTCCATCTGCGACACACAAAAGAAATGCATCAGCTTTTCCGGACGTCACCTGAAAACGGTCGACCCGCAAGCCGATCAAACACTCACCTGGGGAGCAGAGGGAACGGCCTCGACTCTCTCGAAAGCACCGCGGGATGGTCGAGCATGTCGCAGTCGCTTTTCTCGGCGACGTCGCAGTGCTGAGTGGTGACCACAGCTTCAAGAACCAGCTGGTTTCCAACATTAAAACGGAAGATTCACCAAAGTGCTTTACTCTAACAAATGGAAGTTTTGTTTTTCTTGACTTTACCTTCTCACACTGCAGCTTCGACAGGCTCGGAGGAGTCTTCCTCTTACTCTGCTGCAAGAGTAAAATCATTCACGTCATATAGAAAGAAGCACATATAGGGCAATCTCAAGATGTATATTCTACCATAATCATCATTATTTGAATCAGCTGTATGTTTTAATTCAATAGTTTGAAAATAAGACCCCATTTTTCCATCAAGCTGCTTTTAATGTGGATTTTAAGACCACATTTTCAGTTTTAATACATTAAAAGCGTATGTATGTATACTGATTAAGCACAGGAGCAAATGCAGCTTCACACATGGCAATTTTAATGCACGTATGTATCTTAAATAAAGTGAATAAAGCGATTCGATCAGCATTTTAATCTTACCATCCCCACTGTGCCGTGACCCCCAGAAGCTTTCTTGGATTTCTTATGCCTGCGACCTCTGCAAAAACACTGAACTTAGAACAGACTCTACCACAAAGAACTGATGTACCAACAGGAGACGTCCTTGCCTTTTTCTCATGGCTGTGGCTGCTTTGACCTGTAAAAAAAAGGAAACTAATTTGTTTACATAACAAAACTAGGAAGTTGCCAGCTGCAGTAATTTGTATTTCAGATTGCTTCGTTGCTGTTTATTCAGGATTATTCATCATGTAGCTCTATTTACTCATGAATGATCACGATCTGCAACCACAATCAGCTTCGATAGACTTCACATCTCCTCGGAGGACATATGTAGTTTTGAGTTAAATGAACCAGAATGACTAAAAGACACTAAAGTGTTGCAGAAACCTCCAAAAGTTAGAAGAGTTATCCTCCATGCTGCATCGATCACAACAAAGACCCCCGGGGGACATTTTGTTCCAAGCAGCACCGATTAAAAACTATTAATTTGGACAAAACGACAGATTTCTGATAAACAGGAGAAGTAAACATAAACTGAGGAGGAATTTTTGATATTATCAGGCTTTTATTCAGGATGGATGCATCAACATTAAACTAAACTGGCTGAAGTTCACCAACTTTCAAGTTTTCTTTATGAATCCTCAAAGCACAAAATTATTTCTATATTTAAGTTTAAATGACTTCTGTCTGGTCACATTCAACACTTCTAAGCTTTAAAATACGGGAAGATGAAGTGGACTACCACCGGGCTCACAAACACTATACGAAGCTCCAGAAGCTGAAGTTTAAGTGAACGCAGCGAGAACGGAAAGAAGACAAATGAAGTTTAGAAGTGTTAATAGAGCGGATGAATGTCACATATCGAGTTAAATATAGTTGTTTGGTGACAATGTGTGCCGTTTACCTTCCTCTCAGTCCAGCCGCAGCACAAATGAATCCGCCGCTCTGAGTTCGCTCTGAGTTCGCGCCGACGAGCCTAGGCAGCTTCACTGCGCATGTCCATAAATACCTCCAGAAACAAAACGACGCGTTTTAATTCATTTCAGAGGCTTTTTCGACGTTACGACGACCAATAGCAACTCGGAGCCTTAATAAAACTACGCCGTTTCACTCAGTAAAAGGTAAAGTCACGTTTTTTAAAGATAACATGAAACGTTTTAAAGGCATTAAAAAGAAAACAGAAACCTTTTGATAGCTTTTAGTTGGCTTTTGGTAGGCGGGGCTAGATTCAGAACAGCCAATAGAAAAGCGAGTTGAAAGAGCGCATGCTTTCAGAACAGGATGTAAACAAATCTTTTTTTTTGTGTAAACTTTATTTAAAATTACTGCCGTTACCAGACAAACCACAGCGCAGAGTAAATAGAATAGAAGGCAATAGAAATACTTTTATCAATTAAGAAATAATTAAGAAAGGCCCCTGTCGTATTTGAACCCATGCAACCCCTGAATTTCACATGCAGCTCAGTTGAATGTAATTTCAATGAGAAGGAGTATATTAATAAATAAGAATAAAGGTTGTATTTCATTTTAGGAATATACTCCCTGTGTTTTTATTATAAAACAAATCATCACAAATCTTCTTCAGATCTTTCTCGCCACTCTTGCCTTTTCTGTCTGATTCAGTATACATTTTTGACCAAATCATACAAAGCATAGCAAATAATACAGTAGATCAACAACTAGAGGTTTATGTTCACATTTAAATTAATAGACTCAACTTTAACATGATCACAATAATCCCATTATTTACATTTTACGAACAAAACAATATTTGGGATCAGTTGTACTTTAAAGATAGAGTTATGAATTCCTCTTTTTTCTACAGTAACACAGTCACTGTAATTAACTTTTATGGTTTAATTCATATATTGAAAAATAATATCCCCTTTTTTTAATCTTCCTGTTTCTAAACTCTTATTAGTATAACTGACCTTTGAATTTTTTTTGTGATATATTGTCATCTATATTTTGAACCTATTTTTGTTCCATACATGAAAATGTTCTTAGTTGACAATTATTCAAACCTCAAACTGCTCAATGACATCAAAATTTGAACTCTTTCATTGTTGTATCATAAAACTAAAATACTTCAGACACAAAACCTTGCACATTTCACTTCCTTTCATGATTCACCAGGTGGGAAGTCCTGTCAGTTTATAGCAGACAATTGAGCGAGGAACACGGTGCAGTCAGGCTCAGTAAATTTCCGTGTCAGTTAGAATCAAGGACATTTCCTCTGTTCTCTCAACAATATGAAGCTCTTGAAATACATCTTAGCTTTTTTTCCAAGCTTTCTTTGTCAAGGTAATTTCACTTTATCAATTTAAAAAAGATTGGATGGTCTCATTTGAAATGCACAGTATTATTGCTTGTAACATGTAAGTGACTTTGCAGTAATATATGTGGTATAGAAAAACTATGTTAACCTTTGTGTCCTTATCGGCTGGGCCTTTTATTTTACAGGCGTTTACACAGATGATTATGAGGGAAAGCTGTTATAATGTAGTTTTCATGACGTAAGATAAACCTGTTCACACATTTCCCATTTTCAACTTTGTGTAATACACTCCTTAAATAATCTGATGATAATGTGTAAAAAACAAGCAGGATTATTTAAATATGAAATGTATACAATGTCAATGGTTGAAATAATTTTTGGATGCATCTTTCAAAGTTTATTTTACTAAGATTTCTGTTTTGTCTATTTTTTTGTACTTCCAATGTATATTGCATGCTGCTCATCACCACAGTTTCAATGACATTTTGTATACATCTGTTTTGCTTGTTTTCACAGGAAACAACTTAAGTTAGTTTCATATGTTGAAAAAGTTGTGTTGAACTCATTCAAAGGGGATTTAATAGAAATAGATGGGTTTTATGTACGCTGTATGTTGTAAAAGTGTGAGGTTTGGTTTTGGTGTCACCTACTTAAAACCAGACAATACGACTCTTGGTCAGCTTGTTAATTCTCGTGGTGTTTCATGTGGTGTTTTCGAAGGGTGTGTTGGTAAACACACTTTTCCCCTTTTATATTTTAGCTGTAGAACTCTCATTCACTCAAGCATATCCAACCGAAGACCCCCTGAGAGCAGAGGAAAATATGACGATGCTTCCAGAGAAGATACACCGTAAGTAGGATGTTTACCATAAGTGACATTGTTCACTTATACCCAAGCAGAGATGTTATAGCTCATTGCCATGCTTTATTTTTTGTCCAAAATCATGGTTTGTGGTGTGTGCAGATGCTGCATGTCAACCTCACTCTCACTCTTACAGGAAGTGACCTCCTTTTCAGACACATCTTGTTAAATTTTGCAGTTGCAAATCAAACCGTGAGGAGGAGGAACGCTCCCCCACGCATGTAGATCTTGCATCGCTCTACATATCCTCTATCAGCTTATTTTTGCCATTAATTTTTGTTGCATCCCCCACGTTGTTTAGCACCACAAACAACCTGTTTTCAAAACACTCACCATCAGAATTATGAAGAGAACTCCACTGAAATCAGATAGATAGATAGATAGATAGATAGATACTGTAGATAAATAGATACTGTAGATAGATAGATAGATAGATAGATAGATAGATAGATAGATAGATAGATAGATAGATAGATAGATAGATAGATAGATAGATAGATAGATAGATAGATAGATAGATAGACTGACTGACTTGTTTTCAATCACTTTTTAGCCACCTAGGAATGTGGTGTTTTGTCACCAATATTCATTTCTTGTCTGTAATTTCCATCTGTTTAATTAGTTCTTGTCTCCTCTTCTAGCCTGACATTTTTGTTTTCACTTTTGCTTTGCTTTATTGTGTTTTTACTGTGTTTCTACAGATTGTCTCCTCTGTCTCGCCTGACTTTTACTTTGTTTAGGTTGTGTTTTCACTGTAAAGCACTTTGTGAAATGGCTGTTCTTAAAAGCGCTATATAGATAAAGTTATTATTATTATTATTATTATTATTATTATTATTATTATTATTATTATTATTATTATTATTATTATTATTATCTCCCCCAAAACACAGTCAAGCCGAAAGAACATTGTATTTGCATGTATTGGGCTACAGGCTCTTAGTGAATGAGGTCCTCTGTGTTTTGTGCTCTCAGGTGGCGTTTACGTCCACCACCTTGCTGGTAAATGTAACTGGACCCTCAGGAGGTCAGGAAACGGGAGCAACGACGTGGCGCCGCTAACAGCGGACTTTGCCGATTTTCTGATAAAACACATCTGTCAGGAAACCGGCTGCGGCGGTGTCTACTCTTTGGATAAAACCAGCTCACTGCAGAACACCACCTGCTTCCACAGCTGTACATATGCAGACCAACGTCTACTGAACTGTTCTGAGAGTGTGAGGAGCAATTGCACGGTGATTAGTGCAGTGGTTTGCGGTAAGGATTGCTTCAAAGGTCATGTGCTACTGACCCCAGACACATTCAGAGTTCAGTATAACAACCTAGCTTTAATACGGAAGAACTAAATCTAACACAAACATTGCTGCATATTTATGTGGGGAAGTGGTGGCCTACAGCAGGTTTGGTCTCGCAGCTAAGAACTGAACTGAATGACTGTGTTCCAAGCTAGATACAGGTCATGGAATGGTCTATTTAAACTCACACTCTAAGAGAAGTTTGATATATTTGATAATGTGAACAAACACATCGTAGCCTGCTTTTGGGATAATTTCATTTCCTGTGTAGCTTCAGCTATATCCAGGTTGCTTCATTCTTTTGGCAAAGGCACCTTAAAAAACCTGTTGGGCTCATTGGCAGGTATTTTCTCATATTTTAGTGTCTGCTCTTTGTAACGGGGGTTTCCACAGGGTGGGGAGGTGAGTTCCCCCCATCAGAACTTAAACCACACTCACATCGCACGTGGAAGGATGGCAGGGCTCCCCAAATGTTCAAAATTTGCATCCAGTTCTGGTGCAAGTTGGCTGATTGAATTTCCAGTACTTTGACGCCCATTTCTTTAAACACTCGAACATCACTCAGTTGAGATGAGTGTCAGTTCTATAGACCTCTGTGGCACTTGTTTGACCTTGAATAGGTTTTAATCCGTTTCAAAATTGTAAAGTTCCTCACACCAGAGGCAACAGAGAGAGACACAGTGACGAAACGTAGAAGGCTCCATTGGGAGGATTTCTGAGATGTTCCTATTACATAATGGAAAGAGAGCAGTTATAGGCAGACAAAACATTTACCCCATAAAGGACACAGATTAATGACTGCACAACGGTTTTCTTCTCAGGGAACCAGGCAGTGCGGCTGTCCGGAGGCTCAGACCGCTGTGCTGGACGGGTGGAGCTCTGGCGAGATGGACGATGGGGCACAGTGTGCGATGACCAGTGGGACCTGAGGGATGCTCAGGTGGTTTGCTCCCAGCTGGGCTGTGGATACGCCCTCAGCGTGACGGGTCAGGGTGGAGCCTTTCCAGCGGGCCGAGGACCCATCCACCGGGATGATCTGAACTGCAGCGGACAAGAGGAGAACCTGTGGGCCTGCCCGGCCTCACCTGACGAGACGGACTGCGGACACAAAGAGGACGCCGGTGTCGTGTGTTCAGGTCACATCTGAAGACTCATTACTTTCTTATTGTAACCAGTGAAAGCAGATATTATTCTTGGAATAGAATAAATTATGAAATTGACATCATTAGTTTTGTATTAGATTGTTTCTTATCATCATGGTGACCAGCAGGTGTCTTTACTGTTATCACATGATTTCTACACCAAAAACCTTCTACACCTCCATTCAGTGTTTTTAATGTTGATTTTTTGATTATGTGCTATTTTCTCTTCACATATGAAACAAAGAAGTGAGCCAACATTAATGCCAGTTAAAAGGAACATGCTTGTGCTTGTTGAATGAAAGACTTTTCCACATTATGAATTGATTCCACGTTATTTTAGGTTATCAGGTGACATGTAGCAGGATGTGACATTATTTGAATATTTTCCGAAACATTGCCTTTGTTACGATTTATTTAGCCAGTTGGTGTCGCCTTTAAATCCTTCTCCTCATTGTACAATTGGATTTACTACCTCATATCTAAAAAGCAGGACTTGTGGTTGCAGAGATGAGATCGGTCAGACTGAGCGGGGGTTTGGACCGCTGCTCTGGGAAGGTGGAGATCCATCGCAATGGCAGCTGGGGGACGATATGTGATAACTGCTGGAATCGAGACATGGCCGCCTTGGTCTGCTCCATGCTGCAATGCGGTTCTGAGCTGAATAAATCCTCCTGGTTGGTCCCCAATCTCCCACACAACAACGGGGCGCTGTATTACTACGACTGTGATCCGAGGGAACGGAGTCTGTGGCGGTGCAGGGAGATCATCAACAATCCTTTTCTGTGCGTGACCTCGAAGGCCGCTGGAGTCACCTGTAACGGTGCGTGTCTCAGGTTTAGTGGTTAATTTAGTATTTGTTCATTTAAAATATTTTTTGTAAGTATTTATTTCTTTATGAAAGAAAAAAAGTTATTGATTAAGAGTTTATCAAGAGGTCGGAAAATGGAAATTAGAAGTATTAGAAGTAACTAAGTAGCTAACTTCCAGAAAGGACGGGACTCCAGTTATATCTTGAAAAATCATTCAATAATAAAGAAGTTCTCATTTATGGTTCTAATATTTTAGGCCCCCTCTAAAATACACATGCAATGATCCAAAAGTTAAAAAAAGAGCTTAATGTCATGGCAGCTGTAAATCTAATTTTTGGGATGACTGATATTTAACACTGAAATAATTTCGAGTGAAAACTCTTTGCTAAGGTAAAAATGATTTCCAAATCAACATTGAAATTAAAAAAAATAATCTTTCACTTCTTGTAATTTTTGTTGGATTTTGATTTGAGGTGTGTAGCTTTGTATCGTAGTGTAATAAACTGAACTTCACAGACAAACAGTCATTCTTACTCCCTGTGTTTTCTGGCTGGTCAAACTTTACTGAATCATCGGAAATCATAGAAAGGTTGTTGCAACATTTATCATCTTCTTTAAAAATCTGAGCTTGATACTTTTTCATAAATATATTATATTGGTTGTTGCTTCGTTTTGACTGTACATTGTGAATCTTTTCAGAATGAAAGATGATCATTACAATGTTTTCTCTCTGTTGAATGAACAGGCTCTCTGGGGTTTCCTGCAGCCACCACAACTGCTACAGAAATCACCGACTGGACAACTGGTAAATCTCTAATCCTTGGTAGCTTCTCTCAGCAGTTTTCTCGTTGCCTCTTGGTCATTTGCGTTTGTAAACATTTGTTTCTCACTGCACTCTGAATGGCAGCTGCGAGTTCTATCCTGTTTAATTATGATGAATGAACTCAAAATGATCTGTGTGCAACACCGTTCAACTTCCAACTGAGTTTATTGAGTTAATCTCAGTTGGATTAACATGCGCAGATCAATAGCAAAATTTCAACACTTGAAGATTTTCAATTGATTCTCATGGTAAAATATTGATATATTTGCATTGTAGTTTACAATTGTATATTTATTTTTATCATGGCTAAATGTTATTATAGTTATTTAAATTATATTTTTTTTAACATCTTGAATGAAGGACAGCTGAAAGTAATGTGCAAGTTACTTTTGAAGGAAGTATTTATTTATTTTTTTTTGTTAATCCGTGAAGTAATGACACCAGTGTTTTTTAAAGAACAAACCAATAATGAAATAGTGATGGTTCTTAACATTGTAAATGTCACGTAATTTAAATATGGTCTCTGCAGAGAAGTAAACTCAGCGTCACTCTAAATCCAACCTGCGTGTTGTACTGCCCTTCAGTCGCCCCAGAGAATTTATGAATCAAATAAAAATTTGGTGCAGACACTGCATGCAGTCTATGAATTTAATGAACTACCAAAACCTGATGTATATTCCCTTCTTCTGTCCATCCCGGTTGCAGCCACCACTCCTGTGCCTGCCGCTGTAGATGTGTCTCTGCCGGAGCTCTCTTCGGAGCTCCTGATCGCCATCGTTGTGTCTCTGCTGCTGCTCGTGCTGCTCATCATAAACACGGTGCTCTGCTGCCACTACAGACGACGACACGGTTCGTGTTTTAATCTGCAAGAAACAGATGTCTGTTTCTCATTATTTGACCTGTGATGGATTGTCCAGTGTGTAACCTGCCTTCAAATGTAGTCACTTACACCAATTGTATGTTTGTACAGCTTTCTTACTCCAGCAAAAACCTTTGAATGGACAATTTTCCTCTGGAAACCATCAGAACTACTACAAAGATAATGTGGACCTCGTCAAAGTCAGTATCAACTCACGTCAGGCTGATGGTGAGAATTTGAACATTAAAAATCTTCTTAAAAAAAAAAAAAAAATCTATGCGCACTTATTTCCATGCGTTTGAGAATGCTGCAGTCTTGTGAAGTATTCAGTCACCTTATCGAGTCTTTGTTTGTGAACTTTGTTGTGTTTGTCTCAAAAAGGCCCCTCTAATCTCCGATTCCTTGGGACCCAGCTCAGTAGTGTTGATAGCACGTCAGTAGATACAGACTATGAGCAGTACGACCTGAACAATGGTCCGTCTATCTCGTTATCAACCTTCCAGAGTGAGCTACGTTCTTTTATTTTTTTTTTTTTAACTGTCCTGTGTGTTCCCTTGTCTTCACTTTCTGCAGTTTGAAGCTCTGCAATGTGTGTGAGTTTGTACAGCGTGCATGTGTTTCCGTGGCATTTGCAAAGCATTACTGTTTGCAGCAGCTGGTTTGCAGGATGCTTGGTGATTCAACTGTTGCATCGTGTGCATCTTGTGCACAGATTCGCAGCGGTACAGAACAGGCATCAACCCTTTGAAGAATCCGCCTGGTCCAGACTGCCTCTCTGAAGAAGGCGAGTGTGTGTTCATCATCCGCAGCTGACTCAGACATCAGTATTCAATCAGAATAATAATTAGGAATGTTTATCTTCCTAAATTTCAACATAAAGGCATTCATTTTTAGTTTTGTATTTTTGCGTCCTTCTGTTTTATCTTTCAGGCTGTGAGCCTCCAAACAAAGGGGCTGCGGTTTCGGCACACCATGATGGCCACGGCATCGCCGCTCCTCAACATTTCAGAGAGTCGATGATCTCGGTGGACTCGTTTGAGGACTCCAGCACCTCTTCTGAGGAATCCTATGAGAATGTGCTCAATGTTCCAGTCACACCCGGTCTGTTCAGTTATCTATTCAAAACAAAACATATATGTTTGAATCATACAAGTAAATATGCACATGTTCATGTTAAAAAGTAATCCAAGTTATTTATGCACAACCAAAAAAGTGAATGAAAACCGTCATGTTTCTTTTCACAGATCCTGGACTGGGTCAGTCCTTCGCTGCCACCTCAGACTCTTTAACTCACTTGCGGAACAAACTTCAGTCTGGACAAGCAGCAGACCTGCAGAGTTCAGGTAAAAGCACATAAAACAGGCGTTACACTCCAGGAAAACACACACTCTGTAACAGCTGCTGATTGATATTGTCTCACTAGATGATGAAGACGAGGACCACTTGTACTCCCCCGTGAGCCCTGAATAAAGCTCTTCCTCTGACGACGACTGCATCGGTAAGGAGACCTCACAGGAAATAGGTGGAATCACTCTCAGTCAGGAGGATGGAAAGTATTGGGACAGATCAAAACAGATCGCACATTAATGATCAGAGCAAAGAGATGTAATCTTGCAACAGAAATCCAAAGTTTAAAAAAAATAATTCGGAGAAAATGTATTGAAATATATTCAATTGTTTCCAGTTGGTATAAAATAAAGAGTTCATTTAAAATTCTGCATGTATGTAAAGGAAATTAGACAAATGTTCTGTAGCAAGAGGGTCAACTACTGAAGTACAATCATGACTGAAAATGTGATTATTGGCTTCTAATCCTGCATTTTTCATTAATTGTGACTGTCAGATTTCCCTGAGGACTGAATACTAACAATGACTAAAAAAAAACACTTGATAACAAATTAAAAGAATATTTTGAAAATATAAACAGATGGATTTTTCAGATTTTGTCCTTCATGAAAAAAACTTGCCGCCGATTTACTGTGAATGCTGATGGGATCACTAATCTCTTAAAGCCAAAGTATCCGTTCACACATTTTTGGTTAATAAAGCATTTCGATTTCACACACATTTTTCTTCTGTGCCAATGGATTTAATTAAATTACATTTTATGTATATCATTGAATACACCAAAGTCATTAAAGGACACTTGAGCCATGTGAGCAAGCACAAGCAACTGTGGAAAGGAAAAAAAATCCCGTTTTTAAAGGATCAGATTTTCCACAAGGTGGTGCTGCAACCTTGCGAGTCCCTCAACATCCATGTGTCTTGGTGTTGACAAGTCCTGTCATGTCAAACTCAGAATGAAAGAAAAAGAAAAAAAGTTGAACCTTAAAAGGCTTTGCAGGAGTCAGATTTTACTTCCTGTTACACTTGATGACAGACACTTTATCTGTAGCTGAAATCACAATAACTCTGCTGTGAGGGGAAACTCTGGATCCTGACATAAACTGCTGGTCCAAACCAGACCTGCTCTCCTTCTCCTGCAGCAGCTGCTGAGCATCAAAGCTCCCCGCACATCCAGAGCGATGCCTTGAATCAAAGTGAAGTTTGTTTTGGAGACAAACGGCACCATAAAACTTAAAAATGGAGGCAGTGGTGCTGAATGCAGGGATAAACATGGATTATCTGTAGTTCGGCTAATGTGAGAAGTGGGAGTGATGATGCATTGGAGTGATAACCTCCAGAAATGGGTGTTTTTGGAAGGGTTTTTTTTTTCTTCTTTTTTTGACTGGAAGGTATTTGGCAAAGAGATAGAATGGGAGAACAAGGGGAAGGATGAGGGGAGCAGGAAGGGGGTGAAGCTGAAGAGAGGCCGGCAAAGATAAAAAAAAAAAAAAAATGCATCGGAGAGTCATATATTACTCTCAAATTCAGCCCAGAGCTCTGCATCAAGATAAACACGCAAATTAACAACCAGATTTCCTTATGAAACTCAATCTCTTTCACATGCCAGAGAATTCAGTGCACTCACCACTTAACAGAGATCCCATCTAGGAAGTATGCACCGTGATATATCACAGATCCTCCTCTCACAGTTTGCTTTTGTTTCATTCTGCTGGAGGAGATTGATAAATCCTAAAACCTGTGGATTTATAGTCCTGATTAACATCAAGGAAAAGAACTGCGGTGCACCAGTATTTCAAGTAGCTGCGAGTATTTGCCGGATTAGAAGATCAACCCTCTGTTTTCACTTTGTTCATTAAATCAGTTACACACAAAGGATTACTGCTCCATAAGTCCATAAGTTGCTTAAAGTGTCCCGGACACAGATCCCTGCTCGAGTTTAAACTTTTGAACTCTGTTTGATGCAGCATGCCTGGAGACGAAGGTACCTGCCGGCAAACAAGATGGAGGACGTGCCTGAAATAAATGACGCAGCTGTTTTGAAGTTTGTTGTTCTTAAATGAAGCCGAACCTGAAGAATGAGGAACAACTGAAGGACTTTTGTGAAGAAGTCTTGGCCATTTATCGTGCTTGTAAATGATTTAAAATTTTTAAATTTTTAGATTTTTAAGTTTCTGTTCACTAATCAGCTTTTATCACAAGCGTTAGACTTTCAGTCAAGAAGTTTTAGTAAGTTATTGTGTAATGAGAATAGAAATCAGCAAGTGTTTTTACTCAGATCAGACATTTTTTACACTGTGACTTAAAGGATCACATTGAAGATTCATAAAGTTTTATGTTTCTTTATGAACTCAAACATAATTGTTTTTGCCTTCTTCGTGCTTTCAGCCTAACGTGAATAGAGTTAAGGACATCCTGGTGAACATTTTGATGTGTTTAATAACAAAAGACTCAGAAACTGTTTGACATTAAAATAAAAGTAAAAAAAATCAAAAAAAGTGTTTTTAAACAGAAACTCAATAAATGTCAATCTAGTCTGTCTCCCTAGTCTGGAGGAAGTTGGTATTAAGGATGGATGATGCATATAGATAACTAGTCATTTTTGAAGCTATTTAAACTTGAATATTGATCAAGTCAATGTTTTTTTTTTTTGGTCATTTTTTGTGTTCTCAAGATGAATTATGTAAAACAGTGTAAGTTTGTCTTTATATTTCCAAAGCTGTTCTCTAGTGAAGAACATGTTCTAGTTCCACTAAACTATAATTATTTATTGGTTTGACTTCAATCAGAGAGCCGTTTTGATAAACTAAAAATCTAATAAACGAACAAAAGTTGGCGGGTTTGGGAGCACGTGAACCCACATGTATCTGAGATCCTGGTAAAGACAAAAAAAACCCCCAAAACATCAAAAAATATTTAATCTAGACATCAATGATAAAGCCCAACTCCAATTAACAAGGAATGCTGTCTCATGAACAAGAGGCTGATATAATTTAGACGTCTGATGAAGAGTTGGATTTTAATGGAAGGCTTGCAGTTTTTGTGAAGTAAATGATATTCACATAGTTTTACATGAAACACATTTTCACAAAAATGTGTTTTCACTGACACAACATCTTCCATTTCTGGATCACAACAAAAGTTTAATCTTCCACTCCAGCAATCATGAAAGCAACAAACCCAAACAGGTCAATTAGTGTCTTACTTCATTCTGACCTTGCAGCTTTTGCTCTGGACTTGGCCTTTGTATTGGCACTGCTCTTTGATTGCCCAGGACATGTTGCAGGATGGACTGCAGCCAGTGAAATGTGGTGAGGTCATCCGTTTAGATAGAGTCCCAGATGGCTACAGACCTGGGTGAAAAAAAAAAAAACAACACTTCAGCTCATTAATCAAAGCCGTTTTTCTTTTGGCCGAGCATTGGCAGAGATTTATACTTAAGCCATTAAATTCACCAATATTCCGTCTCCTGATTAGTCACCCTCGCCGTGACTCAGGCTGTGAACGGCACTACAGCCTGCCGGGCTGAAGCTTGGGCGAACTGGTTAGGCCTGGTAATAGTGTTGATTACTCGTCACTCATTAGGTTGCTTTCATTGCGGCTGCTAAGCCCTCATCAGGAGGTTTTTGCTTGAGAGGTTGAACAGAGGGGCTCTGATCCAATTCACCTTTAAAGTTCAGTGGGCCTGTCGGGGTTTCCACAGGTCAGTGCTTCACTCTCCGTGGTGTGCACTCCCCCAGAGAGGCCCTCATTACCTCACTCTCCATTCTTACTGTACTAGACAAGCATCTGAACGTCAAGCTTTGGTTGTGTGAAGTCTGAAATGTTTGTCACAGAGGATCTATCAAAACTTCAGCTTGAAACACTTTTAATTTTGAATTTATGTCGATGTTGAGAAACGGGCCTGAGAATTAACCATGACCTTCAGTTTCTGCACTGGCCCTGAGGGCTGGGCCATATTACTAAACGACACAGTGATTCACATTTCTTTAAAGACTTCTGTCAGAAATTTGTTTGGTTTTAATTTTGTTAACTTATCAGGGGCCTGGAACTGAGTGAGAAATTTGTTACTTATGTTGCTGATCATTGTTGTTTTTT